>JAOUZG010031395.1:289671-311110 GCA_026289955.1 Argiope argentata
TATATATATATATATATATATTCATTTAAACTATATTTTATTCAAAAGCAGAAAGATATTGAATTTGTACTGTTGTACCGTTTGAAGGCTGCGATACGAACCTGCGACGCTAGGACCTGTTGCCGAGTAACATAGCCACTCGGTATACCAAAAGTATACTTCGGTATCGTAGATGTTATCTGGCTTATGAAGATAACGACTCAATACTCCCCAACAGTGAGTCGGATGAGGGACGAACGATTTTTATAGCTCCAAGTGTTATGGCGAGTTGCTGCTCGCTTGCATCAAGTTAGTCTAATGACTTTGCTTTGTTTGCGTCAAGTGTGTCTGACAACTTTGCTTTGCTTGCGGCAAGTGAATTGGACGACTTTGTTTGTTTTCACTGCGGGTAGATAGCGCCACGAATGTGGCAGAAGATTGCGTTGTCAAATTCACCAACGAACCGAGTGAAGGTCACTTGCGACGCTAGGGCCTGTAGCCGAGTAACATAGCCACCGTACCAAAAGTCGACTTCGGTATCGTAGATGTTATCTGGCTTATGAAGTTAGCGCCACACTGCCTTACTTTTATTTCTAAGTACACGTTATAGTAGAATTCTTTTCACATTCAGAGCTATTGTAAACTAATATTAGAAAAAAATAATTAAAAAAAATATTTTTGTATTTGTGGGCATCGGCTTTTCTCAATATATTATAAATGAATTTTTATGAACAACTTCTTTAAATATCTTTAAATTAAGAGGCTTTATCCAAAGAACGATCAGGAGTATTTGGAATTATACAATTTTTAATACAATGCTAGTGGTAAAAGAAAAAGGAACATTTCTCTCCATTTTGCATTAATGATATTGAATGTAGAATCTAAAAAAATATCGAGGCACTAATTTATTGAATAAGTTAAGTGATTACTTATATAGACTATTTTAGTGCACGTGTATATTGTGTACATGAATACATTTATATATATAAACTCCACCGACATCTGTCGGTTATATATTTTACATGACCAATCAAAAAGAGTCGCAAAATATAACAACTAATTCGCCTGCCATCTTATCGCATGTATTGCTAAATGTAACGCAAACGCAGCCGGAGTCCATCGCATTGATTTCTTAAGTCAAAGAAAAAAAGAAAAAAAAAACATTTGCAAACACAATATTTTATTTCCTTTTTCGTTTCGTTATCTTTTCTGCCAAATGTGATGCAAGTTATGGTCTGAATATCCGACAATTAAAATAAATGTCATATTATCTCTCATTTTAACACCCGTCGCTTCGATTTCTTAGTCGACCGATAAAAAATATTCGTCAAAATGCAATGCTTTTTTCAGCTCGTCGGCTATTACACCGAATGTCGAGCGAACTATGGATTGAATATATGACAGTTCCCTTTTGTGTTCGACAATCAATTGATCGACTTTGTTTAAATGACTCACGAATAATTTTCGCAAAATGCATTCGCCAGTAGTCTTGTTGGCTGTTTGATGAACATTGTCATTCTTGTAACTTCAATCATTCCTCGGATACTTCGATTATTCATGTAACAGTAATTCTAAGATGGGTTTTAAATTATTATATTCGTTAATACCAAACTCACCACACCTACGCTAGGAATCGATAAAGATTTTTGTCGACGAAATTATCAATCTCTTGCTAGCGGGGGGCAAGGAAGAGCAACATGCAATTACACCCCTTGCCCCTGGAATAATGGTTCATTAAATACTCATGGTTTAGCCCAATCATGATTTTATGTCTTAAGCAGAATAATGTGTAACAATACTACCATTAGAGAAGATTTTTTTTGTATAAAGAGCAACAAATAAAGATTTTAAATCTTTTGGACATATGAAAAGAAAAAGTTATTGTATGACGTGGGCTTTCTTTCATGTGAGCGGTAGAGACAGTGATCGCATCCAGTTTTAGACCTAATATTTTATTAACATGTAAATACGGGACACAGCACACGCATAAAACAAAAATAGGAAATACACTCAATCCTATCTCATAATCTTTCTATTTTGTCAGTCTTCGTCTCAGACTGACTTCTCTCCCACTCCGTCCGATCCCGATTCCGACTCTGACGCTCACTGACCTTCTCTCTCTTCGTTCACCAATCCCAGAATGCTAGTGTAATCCCTCTCGAATTCGCCTCTTCACATTTCTCATCTCACTCTCTGGTTGATTTTTCTCCACACTTAACCCTTTTTCCCTCCGCGTTCTTGCTTATCTCCACAAGAAGGGTTGCAAAAATTGATGGGCCTTACAGTTATAAATATATATTAATTCTCACGAATACAAAAACACTCTATTATAGTATAATTGGAGATTATATAAAGTTCAAAATCTTTCAATAACCATATCAAATGTGTTTTATTACAGTTATGCTAGTCTCACCTAAGATCCATTTTCTGTGCTTACCATTTCACAGTAAATATTTGAAATGATTAATTTTCTAGTTCTATTCAGAAAGGACATGAATTCGAATATTTTTCATAAAACTGTTCGAAATTTGTTTATATTGCCATTTAGAATCAAACTTATTGTTTCAGCAATTAAAAAAAGAATTATAATTTCATTTAAATTCATTATATTTGTTTATTTATGAAAAATAAATATTTTTAATTAATGCTTTATGCCCATTTGTTTCTTTTGCAATATCCGGGTTCTTATATTTTAGAGTTACAGTCTCTCTTGGAATTATTTTTACAATTTCCGTTTTCTCTTTTTTTTATCGAAATTATTCACTTTTCCACTTGAGAGTTCGATGATTAATAAAAATACAGAAATCAGACTGAGAACCTATCAACATTTTAATAAATTCTAAATCGGGACACTTTGACAAGCAGCCTGTGCAAGCAAACTGTGCACACCACCATATAAGAACATAATGCTTTTTTCTTCCCTCCTCACAACGACATTTAAATGAAGTTCATCATGCGTTTAAATCGAGAGATCATGATATATTTTTCTATTAAATAAAAAAATATTTATAAAATATGATAATAACCACAATAAAATATCATTTCGAATCAAGACTTTTCACTCTTTAAAGAACGTGCGCATGATAAACCTTGATAACTAGTTGCTGAAGAAATAATACCCGTTTACGCCAGTTTTGTAAAAAAGCAAGAAAGTTGATATTTTTTTCGCATTGAGGTCATTAGATCTGGAAAATGAAATCCCGGCAGAGAGCGGGAAACGTGCTGAACGATCAGAAATAATCCGTCATCTGACTTCTTCATTCAAGGCCAGAGGCGGATCGGGATTTGTGAAATGTATCTCTCTCAGTTGACTATTTGAAATTGCAGCTAGTCGCACGAAATAATAGATGCCATTTTCCTTGAAAAAGAATTAATACTGTTTCGCAATGAAAACGCCGCTTTCTATAGTTAGTGTCGAAATTCAAATCTTGATTTATGGATTTGTTAAATTTCTTAATAAGGGGACACATTTTATTTTGACAAACTTATTGCTATTTCACTCAGAATAATAAAAATAAGTGAAATCTGAGGATGCCTTTTTTATTATGTGAGAACATCAGCAGTTTTCGTTTGGGAGTTTTGAGTAATTGAAGCCCAAATCCCGCAGGCAAGGAACATAAATGCCAACATTCATCAACATATTGTAATAGCATATATTTTTTATCTGCTCTTATCAATATCGTTTTATTATTATCTATGCTTCTTTGAAAACAGAAGCGTTTTTAAAAGGTTTACCTGCACTTACCAGTATTGTTTTTTTTTTAAAAAAATGGCTTAAAGTACTTAATGACTGAAATAAATTAAGAAGTTGAATAAAAATTTATCAAAATCGTGGTTCGTATAGTTAACCCTTTGCACTCGAGCGGCGCCGATACGGCGTCCGGCCGTATCGGAAAAGTAATTCGATGCATAATTATTCAAAATAAAAAGACTTGTTTATTGCTCCAATTTGTGTTTGTGTGTGTTAAAATTCAATTTCTCCGCCTTTTTACCATTATGTAGGTATTTTCAATAATCAAAATTGAAAAATAAATAAATAAAATTTCAAAATGATGCACCGTCCTGAATGGTGCCGAAGAAGAGCCATCGAGTGCAAAGGGTTAATTATATTTTATAAATGATGAATCAATAAATCAGACAAACTAATGTTTTAAAAGTATTCTTATAATTAATCTTAAAAACTTCCATCTTCAATTCGTTAATTCAAAGAACAATAAATATAATACAAGTTAACTATACAAAAGAAAAATTATCAGAATCGTTTTTCAAAAAAAAAGTTATGTGTTCTCCCATGATAGCTTGAAATTTGAGATAGTAGGTCTCTGTTTTATTTCATTTCACATATTAACGATAACTTACTTATTTTAGTTTCTACCAAAAATATATAATTTCCTTTTAAAATAAGGCAGTGATATATTTAAGAATAAATAATCAATTATTATTATTATTTATTTTTGTTTTATTAGCAATTCAAATATAACAAATCCTGTAACTCAAGATATGAGAGGAGGAGGAAAAGATTTCGACATTTGTACTATAGTTTCAGCTTTAATTTACACCGGGAATGTAGTCACAAGAGAGAATTTCTGAAATAATCTTTACTTTATTAATCGGCATGCTTAGCATGAAAAATGGTTTCTCTTCCTTTTTACTGACACTAGCACTGTCAAAAGCTAAGAACCGAAGAAAAGACATTTTGAACTGAAATGACCAAACGGTCATGCCCTGTATGTTCTTTTTGACACGTTTACTGAAGCATTCATAAATGTTTGAAACCCAGACTCTTTTTCAACTGGGTCTGACTGATTATTGAATCATTAAATTGGTAAACAAACGATACATGACGCTTTAAAGTTGAGAAACATTATGAAAAGTGAACGTATTCATTTCTTTTTTCTAAAATGCGCTTCTACACACTCTTCTAATCTTAATACTCGATTGTACTGGGATTCTCAGTTTATGAGAAAATTTATTTCTTCTTCTTTGTAAAATCTTCTAAAGTTCTTCTTTTCATTGAAAAGTTGAAACCACGATTTTAATAAATTTTTATGCACCATAATCTAATTTTCTTATGGTGGGAGAGGAGAACATGCTTTAAAAAGTAGATTGCATTTTTGCTTAGAGGATTCTAAAAGAACTTTAAAAAACAAAATTCTGACGGTGTTATTTGTGAAAAAAATATAATATACTAAAATCACGAATGCTATCAGTCTTCAGTATTTAAAGAAGGAATGTTTAGTCTTTTTTCCCTTAACAAGAACAAAAGAACAAGAAAATTATAGAAAAAAAACTCATCCCCAAAACAACACCATGTTCTGACATGATTAAAAAGATAAAAATGAAATGCTTATTTTAATGAATCATGCCAGATCATCATTTCTTGAACGGCCAAGCACCACGTACTCGTGCAAGTTAAATATATTTTTATTCATTTTCATTGTTTCATTGAATGAGTCACTTTAGTATTTCAAACGATCCGAAAAAACTTTGTATCGCATTTATGTTCAAAAAAATATCACATTTCCTGTTTATTTCGTTTCATATAATCACGTACATAAAATGACGTTTTTCTGGGTTTTATTTACTGTGGTCGTTAACTTTATTTTTTAAAAATCAGAGCTTTTGTAAATGCAATGGCAACGCGTTATTAAAAGCTGATTTTTTGAGATGCTCGCACAGATAATAAAATTTTCATTTTTCGCCTACGGATTCTTGTTGACACCATAAACCTCATCCCCAGAACAGCATCATGTTTTGACATGATAAAAACATTTGTAAAAGAGGACTTTGCAACATTCATAAAATGTTGTGGTTTCTTTTAAATTTTATGCTCTGTTCATTATAATGATCATGCAACAAATTTTAATATACATTAATTAGGTTTTAAATTTTTTTATTTAAAATTTGTATAATTTCATAATGTTTTGCATTTTATGATACGCATATTTCTAAAATAATCAAATATCAATTTTATTTTTTAAAGCTGTGTATTTGTTCCTAGATTTATTTGTAGAATTTACTAAATGCTGAGAAAAAACGTCAACAAGTTCGCATAAGGGACCAGAATTATATTAACACTGGTTAAATATTGATTAAAATTGTAATTTACTATTATAAAACAGAAAATATAAAGAACCTCATACATTAACAATTTTTGATAAATTCTAAGCTTGAATTCTAAATTTAAATTTTATGCGGAAAAGTCGATTACTAGAATCTTAAAATATCTTGATGTACAATATCCTATCAGTGTAAATCATTTAACAGTTATGATAAATGCTAACTTTTTTATCATGTGAGACCATGATGTTGTTTTGGTTAGGAGGTTTTGGATGTCTACAAAATTTAAGGACAAAAAATATTTTTACCAGCTATAAAAACACGTTTAGGCCAAAAACTGAAATAGAATTATTTATTGCTATAATTAGTTAAAAGTATTATTTTTGTACTTTTTTCCAAATCCTTAAAAATATTCTAGATTTTTAAATAAATAGCTATATTCGGAACTGCACATAATTCCAAATTCCAATAAAAAAATGGCAATTTATATTACAGATAAGTGTTAATTAAAAAAAAACTCATAACATTTTGCAATTGAAAATAATTCTCTGGGAGAAAAAAAAATTCATAAAATTTTAATAAAAAAATAAAGGAGTATTTCAGAGCAATCAAGTCAAAAACTAGTTTTTAGAAACAAATTGATTCGATGAAGACAAGTTCTGTTTTTATCAGGAAATCAAAAGGATATATAATATATATATATATGAAAATACAGAGTAGCTCTGAATTTATGGGCCAAATTTTAAGGTTGATTAAAATTCTTTTTTTTTTTTTTTTGTATTCCAATGGAAATTCAGAAATGAAAAGTTTTTGTTGAAGAAAAAAAAATTGAAGAAATGAAAGAAAAACTCTTTTCTTTCATATTAATACAACAAGTACACAAATAAATCGCAACCATTGATACAGGTTTGGTAGCATTTAGCAAGCAATTGGTATACTCTGTCGAGGGTGTCTAGTATTTCATGAACAGTTGCAGCACGAGAATTTGAGAATTTTCACGAGCAGTTGAAGATTTTTACATGAGGTTGTGACGGATAGCGCTAGGCCCAAACTCGCAATCTGCGGAGTTACAGTCCAGTAATATGACCATCGAGCAAAAGTGACACTTCAGCTCGAGGGTTGTTATCTGGCTTATAGAGATTTCAACACATACTCTCCCATCATTGAATCGGTGGTTAGACGAACGATACAATCTCGCCAAGCTTATGGCGAGAACGTGTGTGTGAGTTGGTGTTGATGTTAGCTGTCGTATTTAATGCGTGTTTCTCGGTCTTTGTTGCCGATAGAAGGCGCCACAACAGCTGAACGAAGCTGCATCAGAATGTTGCGTATTCAAATCAATTCCGGGTCACCATTCAGGCGGATGCGGATAGCTCTAGGCTGAGGAGTTGAAGCTAAAAATTGTTGTAGCTGAGGAGTTGTAAGCTAAAAATAAACCATTCATTATGATTATAAATCAATATTAAAATTACTTCGAATACATAGATAAGTCATGAATTCAATGGATTTCCATTTGAAAAAAAAATAAGAAAATATTCCTAAAATACAAGGTGTTATCTTATTATATAGTAAAGAAAGTAAAACAGTTAGGGAATTAACACGACATAATCGGCGCAGCTGATACAAATCTTGTGGAAAGAGTTGGGAGTAAGGATAATTCCAGCTAATCCGGAAAGTTTGGATATTTCAATTTCCACAGATTTATAAGTAACTGTCATTTTAAAAGTAAATTTTTTACTGTCATATGAGAACATGATGTTGTTTCGTTAGAGGTTTTACAATAATTGAAGCTCAAAATCAAGTAAGAAATGAATAAAACGTAAATGGCAATATCCATTAACACCTTTTGATTGCATACATTTTTTGACCTGCTCTTATCAGTGATGCATTATTAATGCATATGCTTCTTTAATAGCAGAAGCGTTTTTAAAAGGTTGACCAGCCTGCTTTTTTCAGTATTACTTCATTATTACGTACGCTTCTTTGACAGCAGATTTATTTTTAAAAGCCTTACGTAGAAGTATGATATATGAGCTTATATTTAATCTCAAAATCAGTAGAGCTCCAATACTTTGTTCGCCAGCAAGAAAAATTGAAAATAAGAGTTAAAAAAATTATTTTTTATTTATACATATACTTATATATAGAAAGAGGGAGGGGGATAGAGAGAGAGAGAAGTCTCGTGATTGTCTCAAACCAGTTTAAAGTGGCCAATGACTTAAAATAATTAAGACAAATAATGACGTAAAAATAATAGCGTTCTCACATGATAAGTTGAAATTTACGATCGCAGATTTAATATTCACTTACTTGAATTACTCAAATTTCATTTTCCTTGTAACAATGAGATTTTTTGATTAATTCCTTATTGATGTGTTTGAGTTTTTAAAAAGTTATGTATTACTTTGTTTAACACATTATTTGAATATTTTCAGGGCTTAAGCATGGGAGAGTCGATTCATTTAATAAAATTTTATTTCTACGTGAATGTTTCGAATTCAAGAGTAAATTTTGAGATTCCTAATATACCAATTTAAATTACGAATTAAAGTTTAAATTGTAATCTATAATAAACTTATTTCTACCTTTTGGAGCACTATAAGAAGTGAGCTTTAAAACAAGATTTTTATTCTGATTCATTCGTTTATAACATCGCAAAACAGGATACATTGAGTTATGAAAGTTATATTCTTTTATTTATTAACATGTTGTATCTATCTGTATTTTCTTGAATTCCATTTTGTTTTTAACACTAATTAAAGTCCAATTATCTAAACAAACAAGGAGGGATATTTCACTTTCCTTTGAGCTGCAATTATGCATGCTTTATCCACAGTTGCGGTTGCCTCCGGAAAAAAAAGACCGGTAATTAATCCAGGATAAACCAACGAACCAGTTCATTCCCGGAGGGAGAAAATCAAGGCCATAACCCCTTCGAGCACTCGAACGCAGAGTGGATGACGAGTGGAGAGCTAATAAGGCATTACACAAACTGCCGGCGTAATCGTCTGCCGCAGCCAGAAGCAAAGCGCCTTAGGACATGAATCGCACTCACACGAGTCTTTTCGTCGGAAAGAAAGTTTTAAAATTCATAATCTCTTTCACAGACAAATGCGGAATAGTTAATGAACTATACAAAAAGCAGTTCCAAGAGAACTCGAAAAGGAGAACTTGAAAGACGTTGGTTCAGCTAAAAGCGGGATCTCACTCCCTCTCTCTCTATCCGGCATCAATATGCTATTCAATTTCAAATGAAAGTGGTTTTGGCTGTCATTATGGAAAAGAATAGAGCACGCGGATAAACTTTTTGAAAGAATTTATTTGTAGCTGACCAATCTTGTTTTTAGCCACGATTATGTGTCTAAATCTCAACAGTGAAATCCTTTGATTTGATACTGATTTAAAATGTAAATAATTTTGATTTTCAGACAACTTAGAATTATATATTTTAATTTTCAATCTTGTTTCTAATAATTACTTCTTTATCACTCTGCCACTCAAAATTCTAATTTTTTTTTTAAAAAATATCTTTTAGTTTTTTTAAATATTGAAAAAAAATTTATAAAAGTTTGCACAATTTCAAATAATTTAAATATACTTTTAGAAATTAATTTACTCATTATTTTGTATTTTTCGTAGAAACGCCTGATTGTATGGCAAGTGAGTGAAGATATAAATTGGCAACTAAAACTCTCCCGAAGATCCTCGGAACTGTGATTAAATCCTAAGGGCCCTCACCGACCACGGAGCAATCTTTCCATAAGGAAGTATGTCCCGTCATTGATGGAAGAACCAGGCACCACCTTGTTTTCTTATATCCTTCTGAGTGGCGAGAACGAACCACAATGCCGGAAGCTTCTCATCCTCATATGAGGATGAGAGGGCACCTCATCCAATTATGAGGTGCCCTCTCATCGTGGTATTGGGAAGGGAGGGAAGCAAGCTGAGGTCCTGCAGTGATTCCAGAAGAATCTCAATATGATTATTGACGGTTTGTAGCAAAGTAAGAAGGATCATAAAAGAACGCAATCCGTTACATCATTTTTAAATTGTTACAAATTATCAACGGCGAGTAGCTATTTACCCATCGTCTGTATGATGCTGTTGCTGTATAGAACTTATCAGAGATAAACCCGCTTACTAAATTAGTGATTTTAAGCCGAGTTTTAGCATCTCTTGTTTCTGAAGAGCAGTCTAGGGTGCGAATCCAAATCCCTACTAACCAGACTATACGTCTATCTGTGAGCAAAATAAATGGCAAATCCATAAAGCATGTCTTCCATACACAATAACTGCATTCTTTATAATTTAATTGAATACCGATTGCGATTTCCGATTGGTATAAAAGCAAAAGATACAACATTACCTTATTAACTCTCTCTTGCTTTCTCACAAATAAACTAGAGACAGAAATCGCAAAATCATAACTTTGAAGACTTACATTCTCCATAAAAAAACCAATGACAAATCCTTAAACCATTACACTGATTTCTCCTTTTTTTATTTGATTGGAAGGGTCATGATCTTAAGGTAGTTCTCAAGAGTTCTCATCCCTCTTCGCTTCCATTTTTGAGAGGTTTTGCAAAATAACAAGCCACCCCCCCTCATCTACTCAGAAACTGAGCCGATATTTTGCTGCTTTTCTAGCATAGTTACTTTATCAGAAATATATATAATTATTTGCCATTCTAAATTTAAAGTTGTACTTCTTTTTTTAAATAAGAATTTGATGAAATACTTACAAAAATTGTTGATATATTAATAATGGTATTAATTTTTTTAAAAATGTTACATAATGGAGGAGATACGCAAAATTCATCAAAACAATCGCGATTAGATAAGATTCCTTGAGCTGAAGAATTCCATAAACGTTTCGATGTATCGACATGATTTTGATAGCATTGACATGATCGTTGAAGATGGCAAATATTAATAAAGTTAATTTAATCTTATTTTTTAACTTTGAGCAATCATATTTTATCCCAATAAAGATATATTATTTTAACCAGATCATATCATTTTCGCCGTATTGTTTAAAATTATGTTTAAAAAATAATGACAGATTCTGTTTAGTTACTATATTTAAATAGGTTAAATGAATTGCAACGAAAATCAACGATATCGGTCTATCTTTTTAGCTGTTCAGACCCTGTGAATGTTTTAATTTGTGGTGTCTATCAACAGGGAGAGAAAGGTGGTAGACGAACTTTCGAGACTTATCTAAGAATTATGAAGATTGATTTTAAAAACGATACAATGACTATGTCTGGAAAACTCGGCTGAAATCTCCTTTCCCGTTTCCAGAGAATGAAAAGTAAAGTAGATTTTTAAAAATTATTTCCCTGAAAAATAGAGAGCAGCAAAAGTAGGTGACCATGGATAACGAATCTAGATGCTTGGAGCTTTTGCATGAAATTAAAATTTTCGAAATTATATCATTTCAGCGGTTTAGTGGTTGGAGCTAACGAACTCTATCTTATGCCCCCCCCCCAACCAAAGGTATTTTATAGCAAAATAATACTTTTTAGAATTTTCTCGGAAATAGAAGGCGGAGGAGTGCAGCAAACATTGATAACATATGCTGCGGCTTTCATGTTAAATAAAAATTGCAGAAATCGGATCAGTGAATGGAGTTGGAAGATGATTCATTTGTGTCCTTATTATTTTAAAATGCGGATAACATTGTTTTGAACAGAATTTCCTAATTAAATTGCCTTGTTCTATTCTTTTAGAGCTTCTTCATTTTCAACTATTTATTTTGATTTTTTTTATAAGTAGTTCTGTAAGCGATGTCATTATAATGAAGGGAAAAATGATCATTAATTGCTTTATTTTATATTTTTCTGCTCTTCATTTCTTTATTATTTTTCACGTCACGCGTAGCGCCACGCTTTAAACAATTATATATTTTAGGAAATGTGCAATTATTTAAGAATGAAAAAAAAAATGAACGGGAGAAACCAACAGCACGCAAAAGACATTCCCTACGCACGCCTAGACACAATTTGTTTATTGTTCTAAAAACGAAAATGTGCTTGTTTATTTGAATTGAAATTGTATTAAAATAATAACCAAGCATGAAAAGCAATAAAAAACATAGAACTTTTTTGTTTTTTTAACATAATAACTGCGATGGTTATTAAAAATATTTTTATAGTTTCGAATTTTTTATAGAAATTAAATTTTTATTCCCACCTAAGATAGTCAACTCAGCCCTCCGTCTAGTTTCTATCAAATTTTATTTGTATTGCATTGCAAAACCATATACGGTAGTAACTCTGAGTTGTTGGTGTATATGCCTTTTGGTACTCTACCGGGCATAGTATTAAACTTATATATTCATCCTCTAATATATTGACACTGATATACTTTGGGGGATGGAAATGTGTTTCTCGGAATAATTTTTGTAATTCGGAATTAAATTTTAATCAATTAAAACTAAATAAAATTTTCCGGTATATCTTGGAAATCTTCCGGAATTATTATCGTTAAAAAAACCTTTTATGTTATCTTAACATTCAAGAAATTATTTTTTTAAATAATGGGAATTTAGTTGCGGCCCAAGTTTCCCCCTAATTTTAATCTAGTATTTAAAAATACTGTTCGAGCATGCGCATTGGCACTAGTGTAGTGATCAAAAAGGAGTATAGGTCACTTAGAATTGGCGTTCTGCCAGCAGTGCAGAGGACAGCTTCAGAGAGAGAGAGTGAGCGTGAGAAAAACTCGTTGCGTTGCACGAGCATACCCAACGAGCGAGCCTCTTGAGAAGAGAAAATAAACTTGATTGGATTTGAATCGGAGTTTTCGATTGAGAATAAAACACATACTTGGCCAGCGCTAACACATACCTTCATACAATATTTCCCATTGTTACAATCAATTGTAAGCTGGTTTGAACATTTTGAGCGGATTTAATCGCTTGTTTTTTTTTTTTTTCGTATTCTCAGATAAAGTCATAAGGAGTTTTCTTATTTTATTTTTTTGTGTGAAATCTGTAAATATAGTCTCTAAAATATGAAACATTCAAATTCATCAAGTGCGATAAATAATCACGCATGCTAATTTTTAATACTCTTAAAATTAATCTTCTACTAGATGTACTCATATGCTACTGATAATATAGGAATGGAGTCTACCGTGCATTTTATTTGAGAGCAAAAGAAACTGTAATTAATACCGCATTAAACAGACGTTAGACAACGTGTCTCACCTATATCTGTGTATTATTATCTTTGTTACCGCAAGTTCGTCTTTTTGAAATTGGCACCAGTTGCTTGTTGGAATAAAAAAGATGACGACATTATATAGTTTCGCTTCCTTTTAATCTTAAACAAAATCAGTATTAATCATTCTGGAAATATAACAATTTTCTAATAACCTATCTTATGTACATAACTGCGCTACAAACGCCTTCAGCTAGGTTTTCATGTGGAGGTTCATGTACATAATAAATTGAACAGATGTAAAATTACGAAAGTAAGATGACTGAAATGTTTTATTCAAATGAAAGTTTAGAAGAGGAAATCATGTTTATCAAATAAAACAAAAGAAATTTTTATTGGAATGTAAGAACTGATAATAATTCTGACGAACCAACTAACCACCAGAGACGAGGAGGTTTAAATAAATTTGAGATGGAGAAAAGCAGATTTGTCGACAATCTTTCTTTAGATTTGTAGCACTAATTTAACTTGGACATTGCGTTTGGTGTTATACACGCACAGCTTTATGTCGGTCATGTTGCCCAAATCCATGCTTATGTAATACACAAGAATTTCTGAATCATGGATTTTTTGGGAAAGTTAAAAGAGCGTCTCAGGTCAACATAAGACACGTATACCGAGTGTCGTAATCTTTGTCACTATTGCGTGCATCACCCCTTGATGAACATAACGAAGGATGTCTGACAACTAGCAACACGTGTATGATATGAGTAAAATAATAAACATATAGATAAAAATGTTATGTAATCTAAAAAAGATGAGATATAAAAGGCATGAGTAACTAACCCGCATTTAAATGTTTAACTTACCGTTATCCACCTATAATATCCCCCTTCCCCCCAAAAGTGCTCATATTTCAATAACCATCAGGTCATTTAAAAATCCTTTGTATACATCTGCAATAGGAAGGTTTTTAAAAGCGAAATAGCATTTCAATAGCAGTCGGTTATAAAAGACCATATCAGTGGACTTTGTTCCACATTCAATCCATCTTTTATTTTGTAATACTAGTGGTTCGACTCCGGAAAGGCAGCAATCGCTGAAGTGTGCTCGTTTCACCGCCTTTTTTGAATGGTACTTAGCAAATGTTTGAGCACTAATTGCGCGTTTCTTCTTTCTTAGACTCAGGTTGCGTTTATCTTTACTGCGTTAATAATTCTGTTTACTCTTTGGGAGCGGAGGAGTTGCTCATTCGTAAAAGAAACACCCCTTTTGCAGATTCGAATCTTTTCAACTCTCGATGCGGTTAAATGTGAAGCAGCTGAACTGTAAAACAACTCTTCGTTGGCACATTCTTTTGCGCGCTGCCGCATTTTAAATTCTAGTTTCAGTAATAGGCCGCCGTTTTCTGGTGATCGCAGTCTCAGTCTCAGACCCTATTCCGATTAGGTATGTTACATTTGACGTCATGGGCTAAGCATCTTCAAGCTCTCCTTTCTAAGCTGATATAGCAAGTTTAGAAAATAACCTGTTGGCTTAGGGAGTGCTGAGTCATAGGTGATAGATGGCAAAAGGAATAGGAAGAAGGCGAAACAGGCCGTTCCACATATAACATAATACCGAAATTTTCTCTCAACGCTGCCATTTGGAACAGAGCGAATATCCTTTTCTTCACTGGACACGGCCCATTCCAGAAATACCTATACAGATTCCCTCCAGCCAACTCTCCTTACTGTAGCTGAGGGGAAATAGGATCTCCAATTCACTATGCCACAGAATGCCTATTCACTCTCTCATGGCACATGAAAAAGCCAGAAAGAAGTCTCGAAGAAGAATGGTAAGGAGAGTTGCATCAAATACCCTTTCACGCGGCTAAATCCATTCCATAGTAAATCATATTCATAAATACCAAGACCTCTTCAAGACCTACAATAGTTGAGACAAGAATTCCCCTTGTGATAATCAATCAAAATTATAACTCAAAAAGTCCCTCAAAAGTGCAGATCTCATGATGGAAATCAAGACTCCAGGACCCAGATGGACGCTACGTATTTCTGACTCTATAGTGATTGTTTATTTGTCTTACTTATGTTCACAATTTAACTTGTCAATTTCCCCCCTCTTTCAGTTGGTAATCTAATTCCTCTGTAAGCTCAACCCATAATCATCATTTGTTTCAGTATTCTTGTCTCCTCCATCCAGTTATAACTTCAGAAAAAATTGAACAGATTCGTGCAAGATTTGACACCGATTGCATTCTCTCTGGAAATCCCTGAATGGGTTATCGTCCCCCCCTCTCTCTCTCCTTTAACAAATTTTTCCTCTTATTTTTCCTTCTCTTTCTCCCATCTTGTGCTTATCCAACTGGTTAGATAACTAGGGTTATAGGCACCAGGGTCACAGGATGGCGTTATGTTATGTCATAGGTGATCATTCTCTGTTCCAGATATAAATTACGATCTGTGGGTGAATGAATGAATGAAATGCATGAATGAAGTCCGCCTCTTAAAAAGGGTTTGTGACGTGGGTGAGCTAGAAGTCAGAATTGTGCCCTCGGATGCTCAGGGATTTATACGCTCAGAAGCTATTGCACCCTTCCTTCCTTGGTAAAGCGGAACACGAGAAAAGAAAACAATTGTAATTATTTAATAAAAAGTAACTAAAACTTTTTCTTTGTTAACTTAAGTAGGAATTGATTTTATAAAATAGTTTTTTTATATTATTTGTTTTTATAAATACAAAATTTATTTTCTGAAGTTTCTAAGAATTTTTTTAAAAAGTTTTAATGTATTAAGCAGCAGTCAGCCCTTAAGCTTATTCAAATCTTAATTTTTTCCCCTTGAACTTAAAATTTTAATTAGCAAAAGCATGCAGAACGTAGATAAAAAATAATCTATTCAGAAAAGTAAACAGTATTTTAAAGTTCTTTTTATTTTGATTTTGTATAAAACAAAATTAATATGAATTGAAGAAATTCAAGGGACCTGAGAAAAATTCTGGATCTGAAAAAAATCTGGAAGAATTGTTCAAATGGTTCATTGCAGTTAATAGCTTAAAATCGGAGAAGGAAAAATTCTCAAAGTGGGAGATGCTTGATTTTAACCTTCGAGAGATATTTTGATAGATATATTTGAGAGATATTTTGAGTATTTCATTGAATCGAAGAAACAGAGTTTTGGAGCAAATTTCTCTTATTTTAGTTTTCGAGTATGATTATGCTAGATATCATCTGCAAACTTCAACCGTGACAAGAAACGTGCAAAACTCACTCAAATGCTTTACATTGCAAATCATTTTATCCTACAATTACAACTGCCCCTTTGTTACTTTATAAGATCAGAATTTTATAAATTTTAGTTAGCTTTTATATTTAAATAAAATAAATAGTAATTATTTTCAACCTTTTTGCCTTTTAGTGGTATGACTTTTACTTCTTTGTATTAAAAAATATTTGAAAGCATATTTTACATTAATAATTGTAACTGATTACTTTTTTAGGTTTTTAATGTTTTTAGGATGTTTCAGAGGGTAAGAATTATTATACCGCGGTGTTTCGGTCTAGAAGTACAAAGATTTTCAGCAGCAGAAAAACCACATAAATGAAGATCAATATATGGACCATTTTTTAATTCATTAATAAATATGGCTATTTAGTTAAAAATCGTTTTCCCCTATCAAGTTTTATATAGTCCTAATAGAGAATGATAATCAAGAAAAATTTTCAATTTATAAATTCCCAAAAGAAAAAAATAAAATAGACTAAAATATCACTGAAAAACAAGTATTACAAATTATGAAGTAAATAAAAAACTTCCTAATATCAAGTTAGTCTCAAGGATTTATTTTTTCAATGCTTCAAGATAAAACTTGCATAAATGTACAGTCATTGCTATTTTATTTTTTATTTCATTCTACGATATGAACAGACAACCGGATTGCTAGAACATATAACCAGTTGCAAACACGTCTGGTTGTATGTTCCATCCAAACTGAGTTGACTTTTCTGAATGGAAAAGATTATTTGTTGTCATTTACGAGTGTTACGGCTTGCAGCTGCTCACCTAAACACACACACACACATATATGTAAAGGAAGAAAAGTCTCAGAGGTTCACAAATCCGAGTTATAAACAACTTTTTTTTTCTTTTAATTCGTGAATTGGTTCTGCTTGGACACCTGTTCGTCGTACCGAAATAGCCAGGATCGTGCATTCGAAATGCTCTAAATGACGCAACGCTCAACTTGCACGCGGGAAAACACGAAATATCTTTTCATGCGTAGCGAGATTTCTATTTCCCATTTTCTTTCCTTCCCCTCCCGCATCCCCTCCACTCCGAAATTGCGTTGTACTCCGTCGGTGTGCGCTTTCAGAGACGTCAGAGTGACGGCCATAAAAAGTAACAGCTTTTTCACAGCAAATATTGCGCGAACAGCTGACCATCTGCACTTTATTTCAATTCACACTAGTGACAACGTGAGACACGTTCTAGAATGATTGTGAAGTGTTTGCTAAATTCCAAAGCATTTTAAAATTTAAAAAAATTTAAATTAAAAACAATAAAACAAAGATTCAAAAGAAATCTGTTATGCATATTTAAATGCATCATGTCAGAACATAATTTCTTCAACGGCCAAGTACCACGTGATGGTCTAAGTTAAACTGTATATTTATTCATTTTAATTATTTCATTGAAATAATAACTTCAATGAAACAATTAAAATGAATGGTTAATGAATATAATGAATTAATTAAAATTGAATTAAGGAATTAATTAAAATGAATGGTAAACGAATAGTTAAATAGTATTGCAAACGATCTAAAGAACTTTGTCCCCCATTTATTGTTTAAAAAAATATCGCATTTCTCGTTTATTTCATTGCATATAATCAAGTGCTCAAAATGACAGGTTTTTGGGGTTTTTTGCTGTAGTAAAGAACTTATATATTTTTAATCAGAGATTTTGTAAATGCGATTGCAACATGTTTTTAAAAGCTGATTTTTTAGATGCTAGAGCAGATAAAAAAATAATTTTTCATCTACGGATTTTTGTTGACGCCGAAAAACGCATCCAAGAAACAACATCATGTTTTGACATGATAAAAAATTAAAAATAATAAAATAACGAGATATTAAAAAAATATCAAGACAATTGCAATTGCTTTCTATTCTTCAGTCTAACGTATTCACATAATGTTATTAGAGTGACACTTGGTTGCTGAAAGTAGTATACAACACGAGCAGAAACTCAAATATAATTAATAAAATGAGTTTCTAGGTCTCATAAAAGCCGTTAAAAATCTATCTAAAATATGGGCATTTATTGAAGTCAAAAAATTGCCATTCTTTCGGAAAAGAAAGGCGCTTGAAGAAGGTGAAAATAAAGAGGTTATACTGATACGGTTTGCATAACGGTTAGAAAAAATTGTTTTTCTTGCGAAGTTCAGAAAATCGAGCATAATTGTTTATTTCATAATGTAAACAATCGGAATCTTTTGAAACAGGACCATATTTTTCTTAGAAAATGTTTATGATAATGATCAAAACCAAACAGACGGTTCAATTTATTTTTTTGAAAATTGCTGTCGTTCGTGGAAATACAAATATGATAATCAATCTTGATATTTGAGAAGTAGTAAAAGAAAATTGCACTTCAAATTTTGTTTTATGTTTTAAGCAATCCATTCTCTAAGATCCAAAATAGTGTTTATAGCAATATGCGAATATTTTTATCATATTTGGATCAATATATTTCATTAAAGGTTAAAAGGTTATTTATAAATTTTACTTTTAAAAAAACCATGAAAAATTTGGATGACAAATTTTAACTTCTCGTTTATTAAGAAATTATTAGAAGACCGTTTATTAAGAAGACCAAATTTTAAAAAATGACAGGACAATTTTTTAATAAATGCATATTTTTTCTTTTTTATGTAACTTTGTATGCGAAAAAATAATAAGCATATCATTTTCTCCTTTTTTTCGTATTTCTTTCGAAGAAAAGATTTTTTTTTTAAAAAAAATGTCTGCTATCCCCATATTTTGTGCTAACATGTGAGAACAATATTATTTTTAAGTGATTATTTCTTTTAATTAATTTAAGTCGTTAACCACTAAAAACCGGTTTGAAAAAGCAATACTGGTAAAAGCAGGACAGCCTTTTAAAAACGCATCTGCTTTCAAAGAATCATGCATAATAATAGTGCAACAATAGTAAAAGCAGGTAAAAAATATATACGATTAAAAGATGGTGATGAATATTGCTATTTACGCTTTGCTCATTGCCTACGTGATTTCCAGCTTCAATTATTAGTTAACTTCAATTATTCAAAAAACCCTAACGAAAACAACATCATATTCTCACAAGATAATACTTGTTGCTTCTTAATATTCCGTTACATGCTAAGAAAACATAGTAGTCGTCAAAAATATCGACCTAGATATATTTAATGTTCAAAAGTTTTAAATCCTCATGAATTAATTTTTTGGGGATAATATATGCTTATCAATCTTTGTGTATTGAACAGCAACAGAAAGAAAGCAGCAAGCAACTAATGAAATTAAACATGCGTTTTCTGATATGAGAATAGTTTATTTGTCCGATATTTTGAGAGTAATCCGTTAGAAAAGAAATAAATGCAAACTAAACACAAAAGACATTTTTATTGTTCTTTGGAAATTTAAAAAAAATGCCCCATAATTTACGAAGACCCTTATTTTCGTTTCTATTGCTGTTAATATGGAGTACAAATATCAAATGCAGTTATCGTGCTTATTTATGTTTAGTAAAAATGGGAAATGCGTCTATTTACAAAATTAAAGGCAATTAAAAATATTATTTCCGTTTTTTTAATAAGATCTTTTAAGGCAACAATTGAAAACCTTAAATGCAACAGTAGATGCAATTAAAAAATTTTGATTAGTGCGGCGAATATCCTTCTACGTAAAAGTAAGTATTATTTAATATTTTTTAATATTTATTTAATATTTTTAAATATTCTTTATTTAATATTCTTTAACATTTCTCATTCATCGCAAGCATTGAAAAAGCATACAACTTTCATACTTCATTTGCACTGTTTTAATAATTAAATGACAAGGGTTTTTCTGAAATTTATTTAAAGATATAGAAATTCAAAGGGCACTAGTATAAAAATTATTCTGGACCCATGATTCTAATGTTCTTGAACGGAACACCAAGAGAGTCGAGAAGAAAAGTATTAGGGTAGAGGAACATTCAAAAGGCCTTATTCTCTCCATCATCCGTTTGAACGATTCTTTCTTCAAAGAATAATTAATGATGGAGAGATTTCATTAATATTTTTGGCATTACTATCGTTAATTAAATTTGGATTATAACAAATTAATAGTAATTAATACAACTTTTAACTAAATTTCGATTATAGAGATTTTTTTTCTGATTTGAAAAATTTAAGCAGCAAAAATATACAAGATTTGTATCAGAATGACTATATGCCTATGTAGGTTATTATTCAGTTGATTCTTTTTCCATATTGGTTGCAAATATTATTCGAGTACTATTTTTTTTGAAGCTATAAGATGGCAGATAATACTGAATTGTAATCAGATGAAGACGAGGTTTTCTGAGTCAGTGCACTACCATTTAAATCTTCAAGCTTAAACAACTTAATGACGTGAAAATTCCTATTGTTACTATGGATTTTTTACGATATTTTATGCATGAGTTGTATTGTGAAATACGAGTATATCTTTAAAGTCTTTCAGATGCTGAAAATATTTAAGTTATTTTCAAATCTGATATTTTTAATTTCTATCTCAGGCAAAACCAAACATAAGGAAGCTTCGATTCATTGCACAAAAATTTGAACGATTAAAAACGTCTACATTTAAACCGAGTGCAGCTTTAAAAACAAGATATGGATAATCATAATAGACTTTATATATACCAAGCTTAAATAAAAGCCTGGTTTTTTTTGTGTGTGTGTTGGATTCCGGTCTCGAGTCTGCTACGCATAACTGTACTGTAAATGCAGGAAGGCAGAACTGGCAAAATGTAAAAGAGTCATCAATCTTAGACTATAATACGAAGCATTACAGAAGTTTGCTTCGTATTATAGTCTATAATCTATTATCCAGAAGTTTGGGCCACGATTCTGTAACCTACTTCAAAAATGAACTAAACAATATACATACTTACACACACACACACGCATATATATATATATATATATATATATATATATATATATATATATAT
>JAOUZG010031395.1:325406-362097 GCA_026289955.1 Argiope argentata
ATATAATTAAGTCAATTCCTACTTAGATCAACAAGTAAAAATTTTATTTTAGTTACTTCTTTATTAATAAAAATAATGGATCAAAATATTATACCAGGCCAAAAAAAATCAAGTTCGTATCCGTTGAAAATTAATCAGAACACACACAATTGGCTTTGAATGTTCGAATTGTGAAAACACAAATGCGTGAACTTTCAACTAGAGTTAGGGTAGCGCAATACAGATTAAATTTTTTTAAATTTTCTTTATTATGAATCCTTTTAATTCGAGAGTACTTCAAAATGAACCTGAAAAATTGGTTGATTATCGATGCTTAATTTTAAATGCATAAAACATTAAAAAAATAAACAGAATCTTTCCAAATAATAAGCCAGAAACATTAATATGACCTGACCTCATTCGCGTGGGGAAAAACAAACTGTGGCAACGAAGATAAAACATGTAAAGTAGAAAAATTTGACCAAATAGATTCACTTTGTCAGTGACATGATAGAAATGATTCGTTATTAATCTCGGTATCACTCGACTTTCCTATCCCTTCCCTAAAATTTCTGCTCCTACACTTTTGAAAAGACAGGGGTGGATGGTGGTAAAGTCTCGGCTTCAGAACCTGAGGGTCACTTGTTCGAAACCCGATTCTAGTGAAGAACTGCCGTGTTAGGTGGTTTGGTGCACGTTTAAATCAGTCGAGTTCAAATGTTCTCGCGCTGGTGTGATGTGGAAGTTTGGAGAGCGGTGCCAGCTAAGGTGCCATCCTTTTCATCTGTTCACGGTTGGTAATTACCAGGTTCGCCCCAAAATAACTCTAGTGCTGCTTTAAAAAGGGCTTTAACGTAACTAAGTTAAACTGAACTAAACCCACACCCTTGACACACCGCTCGTGGTTCAAAGTAAAGAGGTCGTTTTCTTAGCTTCGTTTAGCCTCCTAATGAGATATTGATGTAACCAATGTAAAGCGACTTTCAGTATCATTCTGTTAATAACATTGATAATGATGTTTCTACAAACAACCGAAGTGGACCGCAATATCCAGTTTTTATTGTATGTCTTCCAAAGATATGGTAGTACGATAATTATTTGCTTGAATTTCCTGGCGTGTTATCGTTAGTAAGAAATTAGTATCTATTAAAATATTTCCATCTAACAATAGCCAATGATTTCCATAAACATTATAATAAAGATTCTTAGAAACCTGGGTGAGTTTGACAAAGAAATTCTTAAGGAAACTGTGCTACTAAGTATCCTAAGAAAACAGAGAAAATTATCGGTTTTATGGAACATTTCTTTGAATTGATTCCTCACCAGATTAACACGATTTCTCGGCGAAACCAATCTAAAAAAAGAACTTGACGTTAAAAGAACAAATCACATTCAGATTATCTTCTATTATTGTAAACTTTTTTTTCCTCATATTTAAATCAAACATTACAAAATTTTTGAGAAATTTTAAAACTAATATGGTAATTATTTATATTATGTAATTTTTTATCATGTCAGAACATGATGTTGTTTTTCAGATGAGGTTTATGGCGTCAACAAAAATCCGTATACGAAAAATAAAATTGCCATTGCATTTACAAAAGCCCTGATTTAAAAAAATAAGTTAATTACTGCAGGAAATAAAATTTAGATTTGATGAATGTATAAAATGAAATAAATAGGAAATGGGATATTTTTTAAAACAATAAATGCGAGACGAGGTTATTTTGGATCGTTTGCGATACTAAAGTGACTCATTCAATGAAACAATTATTATGAGTAAAAATTTAATTTAACTTGCACGAGCACATGGTGCTCGGCCGTTCAATAAATGATGTTCTGACATGATACATAGAAATATGCATAGCAGATTTCATTTACATCTTTTTTTACATCAATAGCAATGTAAGGAGGTAAAGAATTTACGATTTCAAACCTACATCTCTCACCGAAAATGTGTTAAAGAAAATAAATATGCTTCGGAAGACAGTTTTATTGGTTACAGTGAAGAAAATATATCGTCAAATATATAATAGGCTTTATAAAATCCCTTTTCACGGGGTAGAGTAAAATTGTTACTCCTTGAACACAAGACAATCTTGTATTTTGTACCCTCATCTTGAACGAAATTCTTTCACTTATTTTTTTGTGAGCTTAAACATTCGCTATCATATTTGTTCAAACTTGTCACCAAAAAGGAGTCCATATTTACGATGATTGAAGTTCTTCACTCAAATACCAGGAATTGATTTATATTAAAAAAGAGATCATTTGCTTTATTTGCAGAGTTAATCTGTTTAAAAGTTTGTAAAGTGCGTCGCGATCTTACTTTTGATGTTTGTAGCTGTAGACACGAGACAAGCAACTGTTCAAAGGAACGATCACCTGACGGAATACACTCGGCATCTCAAACAACGTTCTCTCGCACGTCAAAGAAATATTCCAAGTCGTGTCGTTTTCTTTTTCCTTCGCCCCTTCACCTGGACACACTGCTCACGTGTCACGGGAATGAGGTTTCCATTTAGATCCTTGCTCGTGATGGGAGTGAAGCAATGATGCAGTTTGGAACGTCCATTTATTGATATCTAAATGGAACCTTTGCATGCTGATATTGCTACCTGTGAAGCGAATTGGGAAGTTCGTTTCATGGCCCTTCTTCTTCTTATTTTTTATTTTATATTTTAATTATTTGGCATTCGAGGTACACAAAGAAAAATCGCTACAATCGTAAAGAGATTTGTATTAAAATTACACTCGTCTTGGTAACTAAATAATGCAACAAGCTAGAAAGATGAAAGCTGGTGATTCTATCTTAGGACAAAATAGAATGTTTCTGCTACATTTTAAGCGAAAGCTATCACTTGCAAATCTGTTCTCGGCAGTGAAGGCAACTAGTTAAGTAAATGAGATTTAGCCTGATCTTTTATAACCCGTGTCGAGCATTTGCTCAAATCTGTATAAAGGATAAATCGGTTGAGGTGTACATGAATGCAGTGTCTCAAAAACACAACTAAGCCTTGTTCCCGTGGCCTGTTTGCCTTTGTAGACATTGCTTTCCTTTGTAGCGATTGAAGGTCGTGGTAAGAACCTGCGGCGCTTGGGCCTGTAGCCGAGTAACATAGCCACGATACCAAAAGTTGACTTCAGTATCGTAGATGTTATCTGGCTTATAAGGCTAACGCTACACCTTTGTAGGGGAACCACTTCTGCGTGCTATTATCTTGCAACGCCTCTAAGTAGAAGGGAGATTACCCAAAACATCACTCCAGCATCAAAGAACCGCGGGTAGTTGTCAACTTGATGTAGATAATGGAGAACGTAAAGAATATTCGAGTATTTTCTAAAAAACATGTTTTTTTTTTTCAATTTACACTAGTAGTTCATACTCTTCCTATACAATTCTTGCTCAAATTTTCAATCATTAATAAAATACTTATTATTTATCCTTTCACGTTCAAATGCATTTTTTAAAAAACCTGTAGTGGTTGACATTTGATGTTAATACAGTATCTTTTATTCAAATATTGATTCCTTCATTAAATTAAATTTAATTTAATACTTTAAATAGAGTTTTAGCAGTTTGTAATTAAAATTATATTATTTTTAATTCTACAAACGTCTTAAAATAAGATATTACAAGAATATTTGTTTTAAAGCCGTCTTTTTTACTGTCTCTCGCAAGACATTTGACGCTAACGAGAAACACTGGAGACGAGAAAATATTCACACCATGAGCTGCTATATTCCTATCGAATACGGGTGTCCAAAAAAACTTCTACCAATGACGCCAGCTTAGTCATGGGAACGAGACTTTAAGAAAGATGGAGGCAAAGCACTTAAGGCTGGTTTTTTCCATCTCTGTATAATTACTGAAGACGTGTTTTCTGCTCTGGTTTTAGGGTTTATAGTATAGTTAAAATGATGAAAGGCGGAATGTTATCAAAGGGGCTATATATTTTATTTATAGTTTTCACGTACCCAGAATACACGGAATAACACACAATCACCTCCTTTTATGGACTTGGCTTGAGATATGACAGAGACATAAAGATATGAGGATAAAATCACACGCGATATTTTCTCTTTTTACCTCTTTTCGTTTATGAGTTTTCATGCTCTTACACAAAGTCACGTATAGTCAGACAAACTTCCTGGAGATGAATTTCTCTTGAAATTTGGTATCCATAATTTTAGTATAAGAGCATAAAATAAGTTTTGTTCTTATTTTCGAATTATCGATTAAATTGATATAATTTCAAAAACGACATCCTTTCTGGCTGAAGGGAGTCTAAATTGTTGGAGAATCGTCAAATTAAAAAAAATTGTAATTATTTAAGGAAGCAATATATATCCTAGATTCTTCGACTCAATCTTCAACTTCTTAAAAGTTGCAGGCAGTTGTAACCAAAGCATTGAGTCGAGTTGAGAATCATGAATACTCTGGTGAGCTCTCTGATTTCAGTGGGTATTGGCCTTGCTTGGGTACAATACTATTTATTATTCTGTTCTTTGCAATACTTGACATTAAAAAGTGAAATGCATTACGTACCCTGCATTGAATTTGGTTAGAGTAATGATGGATTGTTTCCAAAAGTTGCAAATAGGCATCTTTGGAAAGTTTTTGGTGAAATCTTCATAAGCCAGATAACAACTACCGTACACAAGTAATTACTTTTGCGTAGTGGCTATGTTACTCGGTTACAAACCCTAACGTTGCAAGTTAGGTAGATAACAATTACCTTATACAAGTAATTACTTTTATATAGAGGCACTGTTACTCGGCTATAAACCTTAACGTTGCAAATTAGGCAGATAACATCTACCGTACAGTATTTACTTTTGTATAATGGCTATGTTGCAAAGTATATTCTTTTGTATGATGGCTATGTTACAAAGTATATACTTTTGTATAATGGCTATATTACAATTTACTTTTGTATAATGGCTATGTTACAATGTATTTACTTTTTTATTGTAGCTATATTACACAGTATAGTGGTTTGTTCTTGTTTTGTATAGTGGCTACGCTACAAATTCTAATGTTGCGAGTTCGATCATAGGGTAATCTAAGCGTCCTGCACAAAGTCTTTCTCTGAAGATAGTAAATGTAAGTAAATTAGTAATGTTTGAAAAGGGTGTTTAAGTGTTGGCTAAATCAAAAATTAATTTTGTTTTTGTCTCAGATGCTTTTCAAATAGTTTTCGTAATTATTCTAATTTAGATAACATTAATTTATCAACTCGTTTTCATTAGTAATATTTATTGATTTTCTCTTTCAATAAAGAAATAATATCATTGATAAGGTTATAAAATGAATAACTAAAATCAATAACTAAAAAACAAACAAACATCGAGTTTTTGTTTCAAAATAGAAAATGATTTAATCGTTTTTTTTTTTCATTACTTGTTTGCCATAGAAAAATATTTCTAAATAAATAAAAAAATCTGATAATATAGTCTAAACAAAAACATCAAACTACATTACTTTTATCTATGTCTTTGAAAACCAATTATTTCTTCTTTAGTTCTTACTTTTAATAGAATTCAAAGGTCTTTTGCGAGCTTTCCCACTTTATCGACAGTTCTGTATTATTACAAATACACCAGGACCTAGTCTAAACGGTTCAGACTGTACTTAGTTTCAGTTTTTTTAATCGCCATTTTGAAAAATTACGAGATTTTTTTGATAAGAATTTCATTACTTTGAATCATAGCTGACTAAGATTATATCTCAGTTAAGACCCGCATATTCGAACTTCCACACCATTCCAACAACAGAATCGACTTCGATGAGTTCAACTTCGATAAGGCTCAAAGGATATTTAAAAAATTGAATAATACGGTCCCATCAAACAAAAAAAAATAAAGTGTGTGATTGATTAACCGAGAAATTGCATCCCGATTGTTTTTTCTAGTAATCAATCTTACAACAATGAATGTTTTCGTTTTTCAAGAATTCGAATCGCTCAACGATAACTAATAACGGACTATCCGACATAGCATGTTCTTGTGGAATAAAAAATAACATTAAATTACGAGCTTGAAATGAAATTGGACCCTTCGGTGAATAGTTTATTTTGAAATTTTTGTGAGGATTTTTACATATATAAAAAATTATTCTCTTTATACTTCTAACATACAATACAGTATTGCCAACAAAATTAGAGTTCTAAATCCAATTTTATAAGAAAAATTATAATCGATGGAGGTGATAGAAAAAAAATGCTAAATAATGAGATTTTAAAAAATCTGATAAATTTTTATAAAAGACGTTCATTTATGACGCAAAAGACGCATATCTTTACTTATAATAAAGTACGATGTGTGTTTGTGTGTGTGTGTTGGCGTTGTCCAGGCCAGACCGTTTAACCGACAGCTATCGAATTTGGTATATGTATACCTTGGGTGCCGGGAATATGCACATCGGAGCCCTTTTTAGAATTTTTAATTATAATTTTAATTAATTAAAAAATAAGCCAAATTTATAAGCTTTTTCGCTAAAACTTGTGAAAATATTACAGCACAAAATTGATTTTTGCATCACGTTAAAGCTCAAAAAATTAGCTTTGATTTTAATATTTTGACATACAAATTAAAACTCTATTTTTAATGAATTTTTAAACATTTATTTTAATCGGATTTTTTTTCAACAATTTATTTCTCAAAATAAATAATAAATAAATAAATTTATCTTCTCGAGGATCTCAAAAAAAATCAGCTTTTAATAAAATTTTGCCATCACATTTTCAGAAGTTCTGATTTAAAAAACGTTAATGACTACCAAAAATTAAACAGAAAAAATACAATTTTCATCACGTGATTATATGAAATGAAAAAAATAGGAAATGTGATATTTTTTAAACCGTAAATGCAATAGAAAATTTTCTTGATCGTTTGCAATTTCAAAATTAACAATTCCATTAAAGAATTAAAGTAAATAAAAATACAAAGTAAAAATATATATTACAGAAGTGCGACAGTTAAAACTGAAAAAGAATTTTTAGAAAAGTACCAAACGATGATCTTCTGATAGCGAGATTAATTATTTAAAAGCAAGAAATCTTAAACGAACTTTGAAAATGATGTCATTTTAAAGAAACGACGAACACAAAGCAATTGATATTCAGAACTGAATAAATCAGCCAGATTTAAAAAAATAAAAAAATAGAAATGCTTATTTATTTATTTAGAAGTTTAAATATTATAAATATTTTACAAATATGAATCTATAAGACCAAAGGAATTTAATTCATAGTTTTCTGAAATATATTTATAAACCTAAAAAAAATAATTATTGAGAGCATTTATATGCATCTATAAATAAAATTAAAAACTGAAGGTTTGAATTAACCTGTGAAATTTTTGCTGAATAATTCCTTGAGATCTTACAAATTCCTTGAGAGAGATGCGGAGTTCAAAAATCAGGACCGCTTAAGGCCTACATAATAATATAAGTGGAGAACATGATTACGGAAATTTGAAGCTTAAAAATATTTTGCAGAAAAACTTATTAAGAGACCAAGTTATATAAACAAATGATTTAACCCTTTAGTCGGCATTAATATTGGCGAACCGACTGGTCGCCAAAGACGGGTAGTATATAATATATAAACTGCAGTTCTTTTTTTAGTGCGCTTTGATAAATAATACGCCAAAAAGAAATTTTGTTTATTTCTTACTTTAAGTACTTTATAGCAACTCAGATTTTTTTGAAATCAGATAGAACTTTGCTCTACAAACAAAAAGGATGTTTATTTTCGGTTTAAAAGCTGATAACTCATAATTTCTCAATCCTTTCTAGTAATATCTACACATTTCTTCAACTTTTATCTCAGTTATATTTATTTGGAGTTTATTTATTTTTAAATTTAGATAAGATATTATTTAGTTGACAGGAAAGATAAAACTATTCCTTGAATAGACAAACACAGACCCAGAGAGAGAGAGAGAGAGAGAAAAGAAACTGAACTCTTTATTTTATTTTTTATATGAACTGATTTCACTCAGCTGGTTAAAACACTACTAACCACCTTGTAATTAATTAGAACAATGCAACCAATTGAACCACTGGAAAACCTTTGTCCCATGCAATTACAGCCATTCTGCCTTTGTTTTGTTCGACAGCCGAAGGTAAATGCCAGCATAACTCACCAAATCGAACATTTCCCCTTCTTTTTTTCTTTATCCTTTGTTTTTCCCACTCCCCCTCTTCCGCGTTTGTTGGTCCGCTGACCAAGAGCGATCGAGACGAGTGCTGTGTTCGAGATTTCCTGACTCGGTGAGAGAAAAAGAACAACAAAAATAAACGTCCTTCAGCAATCGTTTAGGTTTTCGGGTCACCTGCTACTCGAACTCTCCGCGAACACTCGCATTCGAAGACCGATTCCGTGCGCCCCGCTTATCTCGGTTGTTTTGCTTCTGCCCGTTCGATGACAAATTTATTCTTCTGCCACGTGATAAACCCGAACGCAGCACTCCTTTCAGATTATTCTATTTTTATTTCGCAGCATTATAGATTGAAAAAAGCCTTCTTTATAAATAATCGTTTAGTAAACAGGAAACGATGATTTGGTGATAAAAGTTCTACAGCGAAAAATCAATGTCAGCGATCTGCTAAGTTTTTTTGTCGATAGGAGAAATCTGAATAACAGTTTTAACTCTTCACTTCGTGACTTTTGTTTATTTCCCAGCTACCACAGTATTGTAAATAATTATAATGAGCTTCGAATGTTTTTCATTGATTAAAACTACCGAAGGAAATTTTTTTTTGATTAACATTTGCATTTCAAGTTAGATAGGAAATTATATTGATTAATTTTAAAATCCTTGTTTTTATTATTTTGAAAATCACTGAGCCTCGATTTTAAAAAGACTATCGATGTGCATCATCCTATAGTAGAGGATTAATAAGCAAAGCATGTAAGTTTATTCACTGCAATTTCCAACTGAGTTCGAGCTGAATAACAACAACAACAATAATAAAAAGTTTTGGGGATTCTACGTAAGGAAGCTTATAAAAGTAACTGATGTGTTGCTTGAAAATATATTAATTTCTAAGATCCGTTCAAAGCTATTTGTAGTTTGATCCTTCACTTAATTTTTAGCACATTTAATTGAAAACTATTTAAAAACATTTTTATTAAAAGGTCAAATTGAATTTTTTTTTATTTTAATTACTTTCTGAATTTTAATCTTGAGAAGAGTGTTATTTAAATTCGTCATTAGTGAACGCTACTGTTAAGGAAACGAAATTCAATTCAATAAGTAATTAAATGTAAGTAATTAATTAGTAATTAAATGTTTCTGGCACAGAGGTAGCGCGTCTTTCTCGTGTTCTGCTAGTCCCGGTTCAGGCATGGTTGTTCCTCTGTGTTCTATCTGTGAGATGTGTGAATGTGTGCCCCTGTAAAAAGGGGCTGTGCAAGCCTGTGTGTGTTTCATCCTAATATAAGCTAGAAGTCAGACTTCTGCCCTCGGTTGCTCAGGGGTCCATATCCTCAGAAGCTACTGCACCCCTCTTTCTGTGATAAAAAGCGGGCACGACATCATCGCCATCAGATGTTAATTAGGCTTTGAGAGTATCAGATTACAATATTATTGCCGAAACCGACATGTGTAAAAAAATTGAAAAATTTAAAGCTTAAAGAAATGAGTGGAAAATCGATTCCAAATTTCTGTCTCGGACAAGATGAATCAAGTCACATAAAAGTGTTTAATAAAGAGAGCTTAAAGTTGTTATGACATTTCGTTCTGTCGTAAAAAATCATGTTACATGGAATTCACATGGTTAACTCAAAATTGTATGCTGCTCAGGTGAGTATTAAACACCAACATCCACTTTTTGTTCACAGTAGCAAGTAATAGTCATGAATGCTCAGTTTGTTGAACAAAATAGAAATAATACCAATAGTTTGTACAGCAGTTTATTTAAGATGCAGTAATTTAATTCCCTCTCATCTGCAATGTTTTGCAATTATGGTCATTTCTTAAAATAATTTGAAGGGAATTCCAAAAATTTCTTATTCGCTTCTATGTTTCCAATTCATTTCATTTCAGTTAGAATGTTCAAAACATCAAGGAAAAAATATTAGTATACTTTAATACAATTTTTGCAGCATTCAATGAGCAGTTATGGCTTGTTGAAAGGAAGAAAATTAGAACTATTCTAACTACAAGTTATAAGATTTTAATTCCAATATCAATGATAGAATGGCAGCTTTAAAACATATCGGTTGGTTTTAAGGTATGATTTAAATTAAAGTTTCAAGATTTTTTGTGTAGTTAAATTTTAGATCAAAATCTTATACTGAATATTGGAAAAAGCATCGCTATTAACTTGGAAAGTTCTATGTGAAATATTTTCCCGATTTTTCTATAATGGTATGCAATAAATAGAAATGACAACTGAAATTCAATAAGTGAATGCCTGGTATTCGGCTTCAGAACAGAATTAATCGGAAAAACAATTCTCTCTTAAATATATGTCAATGGAAAGATCCTTCTTTGGCTTTCTTAATGAAATTGTAGATTTTCATAATTAGTTCTATATTCATGACTTATGAAACCTCATTGATTTCAGTGGTTTTTTTCCTTGTTGTTGTTCTCGTGTTCCGTTTTAAGACGGAAGGAGGGGTGCAGTAGCGTCTGAGGATATGAGCCCCGGAGCACCCGAGGGCAGTAGCCTGACTTCTAGCTCACACCCCGTCACAAGCATTTTTTGCGGGGCTGACTTCATTCATGCATCTATTCATCAACAGATCATAATTTAGATCTGGAACAGAGAACTATCACCTCTGACCCAGTACCTCCAGTGTTATTACTCTTGGCATGAAGGACTTTGTGATCACGTGCGCCAGCCACCACAAACACGAAGAGTCTTCGGTTGGGGGAGGTCGAACTCTCAGCCCAAGGGATTCGAAATCCAAAGTCCTACTAACCAGGTTATTCCCGCATTTTTCTTGTACTATTTAATTAAAAATTATTTTTAAAATTAAAACTTTGAAAAGCAAGAATTTATTTCCATTCTATTCTTTTTATTTCTAGATTGTTATCATTACAAACGCAAAGAACTAAACACTGAACACCACAGGAGAACTTTACAAATTGCTTAGTTAAACTTAGTTGCTACTATGTTCAATTAAAAAAAAATTATTATGCAAAAGGCATTGCTTCTTTGCTGTAATATGCTTGCAATATAAATTATGACAATAATTGAACAAGAATTAAAAAAAAAAAAAACCTAGATAATCTTACCGTACGAATAAAATGTAATTAACGAAGCGGAAAAAAACAAACAAACAAATGAAACTCTATGTTTCTTCAAGTTTTTTTCTTCTTTTTTTAATTCTGAGGTTAGCGCACAGGTTTCATTGCAGAAAACCTGCCTTATCGCTGTTTTCACTTGAAAATGAAACCAATCACCCCTTCGATAAGCGGGCTGCTATCAGCCTCAAAACACCTGACTAATCCACACAAGAGAAGTTCCTTCGATAAGAAGGCCTCTCGGAAAACGCCTTCTAATGAAGTCATTGTTTCCGGAGCAGCGGTTCTGCGTTTTGCTCACTCTGATCGCTTGCATAACCACCGGGTTGCGTGGATTTTTGTGTTCTTTGTGCGTCTCCTGCGAACGATGCTGTGGAAAAGGAAGCGTCTACAGTCAATACAGGAACTGTTTTTCAAAGTAAGTTCACTTTTACTTTAAAACATTTAAGTAACTGGTGAAACACTTCACTAGCAACAACAAAGAAGATTTTTTTTAAAGTTTATTCCGTCTTACGCATTTTAAAAATCATTAGTAAACATTATGCTAAAATGAGTCTTTAACCCTTTGCACTCCGAAAAATAATTGGATTCAAAATTATTCACCTAATACAAAGATGTGTTTATTGCCTTTAAAAATGAATATACATGATTCTTTTAAGTCAAATTTCTTTGAAAAATGAATCTACCTCTCTTAACCCTTATGTAGGCGTTTTTAACAATTAAATGTGAAAAATGAATAAATAAAATGTCAAAATGATGCACAGTCTTGAATGGTGAGTCAGAGGCACCACTGGAGTGTAAAGGGTTGAGTGTGTGTGTTGGCGCTCTACAAAATAGATTATTTGGCCTACAGCTATCAAATTTAGCACAAATATAGGTACTTTATAAGGTGGGAATGTGCACCACAAAACGGTTTTTAATTTTTTTTTAAATTAGAACTTTAATAAATTAAAAATTAAGGTGATTTTTTCCATTTTTATGTATAACTTCTACGGCTCCACAAATATCATCACTCAAAAAAAAAAACCATTTTAAAATTTGATACCTAACTTATGCTTAATGTCTAATCATAGATTACAATATTACTCACAAATTTATACTATTTCCATTGTTTCATCAAGTACTTAATAGCTGATAAGCCTTCATAGCTGAAACTTGGAGAAGAAATGTCACGTTTGATTTCTGTGTTGATTATAAGACAGATAAAAAAAGGCAATACATTGGAATTGAAAAGATATAGGGAGCATTTTGTTTTCAATATCGTGTAGGTATCATGAAACATTCCTCTCGATACTATACATGAAACTTATTCTTAAAATTCTTGTATAGAAAAACAGAACTCGTGTATGACTATTCAAACTATATCAACTATTAAAACAACAAAATTGTGACGGTATCTGGGGTATGGAATAAAGTTTAAGCAATGTAACTGAAATTAAATATACCAATGTCTTAGATGATACAGGTGGCCACCAAAGCCGGTTAGTTGAAAAAAAAAACTTTTTAAATAATGGATGAAATTAATGTCATATGTTAATTTTACCGATCTTTTTTTTATCCGAATACACAATCCCTTCTTCTACGACATAATCCCTTTACTACAATGTCCGTCACAAGATTTTTTCCCCCCTTCAACTTACTTGAGCATAAATAACCGGAGAAATATATTCAATAACTCCCACCGTTTCTAGTTTATTCTATTGGTAGTAAATCATAAATAATGTATGCTTTTGGAACTTTCCTCTTATAGATAGTATAAATAAACTAATAATAATAAATAATATTAAAAAACTGAACAGGGTAAATTCTTTTTTTTTTCTTTTTTTTCGTTCGAAATAAAATGCATTGAAATCAAAATGTACATTTTTACAATGCTATTTTTGAACACGACTTTGTTCATGATAATTACATATCTTATCGAAACAGAAAAGTGATTAAAATTTCGGAATTGTCCCCAAGTTGAAGTGAGGAAAATGGTTCGTTTCTGTTTCTGAGAATGAATTTTTCATTTGTTTTTCCACAGCTCAATTTGTTTTAATAACTATATAGATTTTTTAGATTAAATATTTGGTCAAATAAAACATATGATCTTATTGATTAAGTTTAATTTCATTATTTCTCACATTCACAGAGCCTGAATAAAGCAGAAGCATTAGGGGCACAAATTTTTCTTTGTTGAACAAATTAATTTTTCATATTACTTGTTTATGGGGATAAGTAGAAGTTCAACTCATTCATACGATCACACCCCCACATCAAAGAGCCCCGAAATTGAATAGAAAGTTCATTTCGCATTTTCTTCTTCAATGAACGTTCTTCATTACTGAAATAGTGAAGCAGAGGGGGGGGGTTGTTTCGGCCCCTTATTAGGTTAAGTTAGGCCCTGCGCATTCGATATTTGCAGTTATCATTACTGTAGGAACTATAAAACCCCAAAATATGCAATATTTTTTGTTAAATGTTTTCGACCAATAAATGATCTGTCACATTAAAAGTTATCTGGATATTTTTGAAAAATTAAATTTTAGACCTGCAATATACAACAGTAACTTCAAGAAATTGTATGTTCTCTGATTTCACAAATTAGAGAGCTCCTAAATATCCATGGAGATCAGACATTCATTTTCTGAAGGTTTAATTTAACTTGAGATTGCCATCTCATTCTGAATAACAAAGAAATTATTATGAAAAACAAAAAAATGAAGGTCTAGAAATTATTTAGAGAGCATCTTCCTTTTTCAATTTGTTTTTCCCCTCCACGCCAATGAGGGTAATCTTATCATGTTTTTGGCCAATTATTTCAAACGATTTTGTTTATTTTCTTAATGCTTGAGGTATTTAGAACTAAACTTCGTTAATTAATTAATTTTTCGGATTCATTTTCAAACTATTTCGTATTAAAATAATATAGAATTTATTTAAAAATTTCTAATCTGTATTGCGTTACCCCAACAGGCGTGGAAAATTCATGCATTTGTATTGCCTCAACGCCAATTGAGTGTGTTCTGAGTCTGTTCTGATTTATTTTAAAAGGATACGAACTCGATTTTGTTTTGGCCAGGTATAATTTTTGATCAATTATTTATATTAATTGTAACTATTTAATAAAAAGTAATTAAAAATAATTTTTTTTGTTGAACAAAGTAATTTTTTATATTACTTGTTTATGGGGATAAATAAAAGTTCAACTCATTCATACGATTAGTATTTCCGTTTCATTAGTTTTCTGTAAAGCATCTGAAAGATACTTTTAGAAGGCGCACTTTGAAATTACAAAATGTCAATAGCATTTTATTTCATTTATCTACTTTTGATCATGCATTTCTTGAATCAAATATTTTCTACTCTGTATTTAACGTATGAATAAATATAAACAAATTCGCCAAAAACATAAAAATATGAAATAAAAATAAAGAACAAATACTCTTTATCGTCATGATTTTTTTATTCACAGTCTTAGTTCTTGTGGCAATCTAACATTTTTATTCGTCGGCTCATGCAACGTCACTTACAGAATGTGAAAAATAACTGAGAAATGGAATTATTTCCTAATAAATTTTTGCAAAGTTGGAACTTTAATTTTATAATTGTATTGACAAATTTATTTCGTTTTTGTAAATTACGCATGGTGAACTCCACATTTTGTAACAAGAAAGGATCCATTCGTGTAAATTTATTGATGTGTGCTTATAAGGTCATTTTTTTAAAGTCTCGAATCTCATAAAACTAAACTGCCGTAATTGGTATGATTATGATGTATATAATATTAAATTGAATTAAAAAATATGACATCAAAACATTATTATATAACACTTTCAATATTAATTTTTGGATGCAAAATATATTTTACATTTATTTACTACACACGTAGAAAAAAAATATCAAATGAATTCAATTATTAATGAAGTTTTAGTCAATATTTTAGTTAAACGCAACTTTTGCCTGAATTTAACTTTTCTTTAAAAATATTTGCAGTAATTTTTTTCTATTTGACTTCAGTCCTAAAAGCAATTTGTCACATAATTCTGCTTCATCTTATTTAAAAGCTGCTCTTATATTATTTTAGAAATATTTTAATTTTTTAAGAATAAATGCAAAAATTAAACATCTATATCTACTGTTAAATTTTTTTGCACAATTATGTTTTTAGGAGAGTTAAGTTTAGATATAATATTACGATTTGTTATCCTTTATTATTCAATTATTAACACCTTTTGATATATTTTGTTGATAAATAGTATATTTTCTATTCCAATTTAATTGAATTCATTTTTCTATGTTTAATATAAAACGTTCTAATATAAATTTTAAATTTTTTAAGCTAGATACTTCTGAAAGACAGCTTATGGGATAATAATGTTCATATTCTATTTATATATATTCTTATATTTATATAATTGACACATTACTCTAATTTCATCTGTTTTCAAATTTCTATTCATATCAGAAGCGATAAAAATAAATAAATTATTTATTTTTATTGATCGAATAAATTAGTCATCAAACAAAATTGATGAATAATAGCTTAAAATAGCTTCCTACATTAAAATCTCTTGGAATCCAAAGGCTAACATAGAACACTTTTATTAGCATAGTTGAAACTATTATAGAAAAGCTCATGGAAGGGGATTGATTTGCTTTTTGAGTGAGTTAAATGTTCTTTTTTTTATTCTGGTAAAATAAAGAGATGCATCATTTCATGTCTATTTGTGAGAAGTAAACCATGATGATAAGAGCCGTATCTATTGTTATAGAAATGCACACTAAAGCATAAAAATAATGAAAATTAGTTCATTTTCCCCCTTTATTTTTAAAATTAATTTTAAGAGTAAAATTAGCATTTCTTTTAAATAAGGAAAGATATGGCGAATTTATCTTTTCACCTAATAAAGCAAAACTTTCAGATTTGAAGCTTTTAATGTAATGACAATTCAGAGCTTTGCAGTAATTTAAAACAAGTTTTCAATTCTCTTGAATATTTCTTTGCAGAAAAGAATCTAATATCTCTCAAAAAGTTTCACAGTATGAAGTTTTTTCAGGCGTGAAGTAACGATCGATTTTCACTCTCAAATTGCTTTCACAGAGGCTTTTAAAATCTATTCTATTTATTTATTTGTTTTTTTAATAAAATAACTTAAGACGGCAGATATAAAGCAAGCCACAAAATAGATCGCATATCGTAATATTTTCGAATGAATTCATAGCAAAAATTATCATTTATCCCTTCTTTTTTTACATTGTGGTGGCATTAAAAGATTTGTTTGGTTTTAATTTTTGCTTGCTTACTTCTCCATTTTTTATTTACTACTTTAAATGACATAAAGTCGCATGGAAACTTTAAACAGCACTCGAAATGCGATTATTTTTCTTCAAAGTAATGGTAAATCAATCCAGCATGTCGCTAAAAGAGTTAATTTATCCTATTTTATCCTATTCCATAAGAAGTAAAATTTGCTTTAGTGAAGAAAAAAAGTCAAATGTAAAACAAAGTATGAAAAGTTCAATGAGCAAAGTTAACGAATAGTAATAAAAAGATTAAAATGCAATCTGCTATGCATATTTCAATGTATCATGTCAGAACACAATTTCTTGAACGGTTTAAGCACCACGTGCTCGTGCAAGTTAAATTATATTTTTATTTCTTTTAATTGTTTCATTGAATGAGTCCCTTTAGTATTGCAAACGATCCAAAAAAAAAAAAAACTTTGCCTCTTATTTATTGTTTAAAAAAATACCACATTTCCTATTTATTTGTTTCATATAATCACGTGCTCAAAATGATATTTTTCTAAGCTTTATTTCCTGTAGTCAATCACTTAAAAAAAAATCAGAGCTTTTGTAAATGCATTGACAACACGTTATTAAAAGCTGATTTTTTGGGATGTTCGTGCAGATGATAAAATTTTTATTTTTCGCCTAAAGGTTTTTGTTGACGCCAAAAACCTCATCACCAAAAACAACATCAGGTTCTGACATGATAAAAAGATTTATAGCTAAAAATTGCTAAAAAAATTCAATTTTGAGTCTATAAAGACTTTTATAGAATTTAATGCAATTTTTTCATTTTCGGTTTATCTCGAAACTGTTCGACGAATACCTAAATCAGCTACGTAAGATGGATGGTCAGATTGGAGAAAAAAATTTGCAATTGAGCAAAATAATAATAATAATAATAATAATAATAATAATAATAATAAGACTCCATCATAAAATCAATGATAAATAAACTTGGAATATATTGGAGTCATGTCACATTTGTAGATGAAAGCAAAATTGAAAGTTTTGGTTATGCTTTCGTACAAGCATATAATTGTACGAAAATGAAAAAAAGTGAAACCTAATTCAAAGAACTTAGTTGAAACTATAAAGCTTGCAAATGGAGATGTTCTGATGATGACATGAAAGTGCATGCCATCATCAGAACTTGGTAATTAGGTACTTATTGATGGAATAATGAATCTGGCTCCTTCTTCAAATATTTTAAAAGAACAATTTAAAGTTAGACCAAAATTTTTGCATTTGAAAAAGTTTGGTTTTTTATCAGGACAATGATCCATTAAACGGACTATTCGCAACGTCACCTTTGGTATCTTCAAAATTACAGACAAAAATTTGAAAACACTATATCGAAAGATTTAAATTCATTAGAACATATTTGGAGAGAGTTTGAAATTAAAAAACCGAGGTACAGCATTATTGATAAAGAATGAATAAGGAAATAAAAGACGGTAATAATGCAAGAATGGGAGAAAAATGAATGCAGTAGTAACAAAAAATTAATACACAAATGTTTGAAAGCTATTATAGATAATGAGAGTGATTTGGTAATAAGTATTATTTTTATTTATTCATATCAATAATTACTGAGTAGATATCTCAGTAATTATTGATATGTGTAAATTTCTTTAAGGTGTATAAAGTCTTTTATTTTTATTTTAAAAATATTTAATGCAGTTTTGTCTAGAAAAAATTATAATTAAAAAAAAGAGATGGTTATTCTGATAAATTAATTTTTAGTAATAAAGCGATGTTCCATTAAAATTCATAAATGCATGAACCCTTTTCGAACTCATTTTATAACAGCTTAAGCATTAAATGACATTATCATATTGACTGTCTATCCTTACGTCATTTTGTGGGAAGGCGACAACAAGGAAGTTGAATGCATTTTTAGCATGTGATCTTTGCATAAAATATATCAATCAATGTCAAATTTTAATCCAAATCCATCAAAGCTTAAACTGTCTATCTCTGATATCTTGAATACGATATGTAGACAGACCGATGGAACGAATTTAAGAAAAAGAAGATGCCGAAATTATGACTTTGTATCGAATTTTAGAATCAAATCAATCGACCGGAACAGATCCAATTTGTGCATTCAGTTCTCTTCATTCTTCCACGAAGCTAAATGCAAAATGTTTCTACGATCGAGAACGGAGACAAGCCGGGAGTTCATCCTCAATGATTTATTCAAAGTGTAAAAATTTAGTCATAAGAGATGGGAGGGAGATTATTGTGAAGTACATAAAAAATTACTTGCACGCGCTCTGGCATAGGGGTAGTATGCCTTCTCCTTGATATAGGCGTCCCGGGTTCGAGTCCTGATTCGGGCATGTTTGTTCTGTTTTTATCTGTAAGGGAAGTGAATGTCTGCCCCCACTTTAGAAAAGGGCTGTACAAGCGAATGTGATGAGTGTATAGCTAAGTTTTACTCTTGGTCTTAGTTGGCGCTACTACAAAAACAGAGACGCTCATTTTCGGCTTAAAATCACTGACGCATCAGCGAGTTTGTCCATGACGCCATTATAAACAACAACAAAAATAACTCAAAACCGCAGGTGGTACAGGTATTAATTTTTATGTCAATTTTATTTTTCAAAATTTATTTGTATATTCGTATTAAAAACTTGTGATTGTTTCTTTTTCAACACATTTTATAATATTCAGTCATTTGAAACAAAAGTACTAAAACTTATTTTAAATTGCGATTTATATAAATTATTTTGAAATAAAGTATTGTTGTTTGAATTTTTAGTGTTATTTGAATCAACATACAAATGAATAAATATTTGAGGAATATTCCTCATGTTATAATTATATGCTAGTGCCAATGACGTTTGTGAACTTCTTTCTTCTTTTTTCCTTTAGAAACTCTGTTTTTTTTTTTGGTAAATGAAATAAATAATACTTATTTTATTTAATCATTGTTGGATCCGTGGCCTCATTAGAAAATAAAATAAACCGTGTTTTGCAAAATCTACTGCTGCTATCAGAAAAAAAAAATTCTTAAAATCCAAGAAGAATAAGTATAATAAGTATCAAGCAGAAATCTTTTATGCAGCTACGAATAAATTTTAAAAGCGTCGACTAACAAATGCAGTTTGTTTGCCTTTTAGTGAAGCCTTAGGCTGTCCATAATCCAGAAGAAACATAATTTTGAAGTTATTATTATAATAATTTTTGCTTTTTAAAAAGGAATCATTCTTAAGATTTTTTTTTAACATTCTTTGCTACATATGTAAAATTGTAATTACTTTAAATGCAAACAGATTTTATGGACGTCTTGTATATTATGAAGAAAAAAAAAACAATTAAGAGTGATAAATTTTATAAGCACCTCCCCCTCCCCCATTTTCCATGTAAGTGGTGAATGACCTTTCAAATAAAAGCGCCATCATAAAAAAAATGCGGTTGAATAATTGAAATTCTAATCACGAATGCGGAATATCTGATAAAAACATGGTGACATGAATAAGAAGGTTGGAATGTTTCTGTTCAATTGTAAATGACCTTATTACAATTTCTCTGTCTGAGACAGCTTTAAGAATGATGCATTACCTTACGAACTGGAAAGAATTTTCATTTAAGTATTTTTAAATTAATAGTTTATTATAAATGTGAACTATTAATATTTTATTTAAGTTTTTTATCATGTCAGAACATAATGTTGTTTTGGGGATGAGGTTTAAGCCGTTAACAAAAATCCGTTGGCGAAAAATTTAAATTTTTTTATCTGCACGAGCATCTCAAAAAATCAGCTCTTAATAACGCATTGCCATTGCTTTTACAAAAGCTCTGATTAAAAAAAAATTAATGACTACAGTAAATAAATCCTAGAAACATGCCATTTTGAGCACGTGATTAGATGAAATGAAATAAATAGAAAATGTGATATTTTTTTTAACAATCAATGCGAGACGAAGTTTTTTTGGATCGTTGGCAATACTAAAGTGACTCATTCAATGAAAAAAATTAAAATGAATAATAAAAATATAATTTAACTTGCACGAACACGTGATGCTTGGCCGTTCAAGAAATGTTCTGACATGATACATTGAAATATGCATAGCGGATTTCTTTCTATCTTTTTTTTAATTATTATTAAATTCTGAAAACACACTCAATAAAGGAAATAAATAAATGAAATGAAATTACACACACACACACACACACACACACACACACACACACACACACACATACGAAATGATTGCATTAAGCTACATAAGAATATTAAATGAAAACCATGTTAATGGTAGAAGTTTTATTTTGAAAAATTGCACCTCTGCAAGCTTAAACCTTTTTCGATCTAATCTCTTTCTTTCATTCTAATCGGATTGCCAGATTAGTTATCTATAAATCTTAATGAAAAAATTCTGCTTTAATAAAGCTGTAACATTTCACCTATAGAATATTAAACGGTTTAAGTAAGCTGTTAACAAAAATTAAAGCATCTGAAAAAGACGTTTCGTTTAGGCACCATTTTAATGATCTTTTTTATATCTTAGTGAAATAAATAGCGCTCATCTGATTAGTTGTAGAAATATACGATGAGTCCAAGGCTCAGCTGACCGCGGATTAACCTTGGAAGTTTTGTTTGGCATTGAGAAAATGGCAACGGAGAGAAATGCAAACGATCGAAATGAGAAGTAGAAAGAGCATTGCGCTCTTGGCGCGTCATTTGGTGAGGGAGCAGGGTGGAGCGGACGGGGAAAAGGGATCAGAAAACACCTGCGCGGAACCGTTATTTGCGCAGAAAAGGGATGGAGAGGTCTAGAACCAGCAGTCGACGTTCGAGCAGGAAGGGAGAACAAACGGTAGAGAAGTAGTTCTCGACATGGGCTTTCCCTCCACATCTGTCATTCCCTGAAGACCATGTGGACGAACAGTTTTCCTCCCAACTGTTCCATTGTTATCGTTCATAAAAACGGGTAATCAACAGTGCGATGTGCCGGCTGTTCCGGATGAGAGCGAAAACCTGACGCAGGGATTTTACAAAAAAATGGTGGGTTTCTGTTCTCTCATCATGGTTTTATATCCCGAGGATGCTGACAATGTTGATATGCCTGTTTGTGTTCAGAAATAAATCTAATTAAAAGCTACGCATTCAAATTATTTTATGTTCATTCGAATACTTTAGTGTTGCAATTTTGTACCTTGCATGCAGCATTCTTTGGTAAGTTCTCTCATTGCCACCAGATATGAAGAAAATGCCAAAATATTAGTAATTCATTTTTGTCAATATAAATTTTTTGATAGTGTCATAAATCATATATATATACGAAACAGATCTAATCAGAATTCAGTCCACTTTAGCTGAAACTTTTTAGGATGGAAATCAAAGTGTAAGTTGTTTTGAAGACAGACAGCTGTTATGATTTTTAAACCTTCAGCTTATCTTATCTATGTTATATTCATATTTATTTTATTTTATTTCATAGAACTACATTAGTATTTGATGATTGACTTAAATGGAAGTTCTAGAAATTTTTAAAATTACTGAAGATTTTCAATGATTTATGTTCACAAATTTTGTTTGCTTTGCTTTAAGTTAAAAAAATAAGCATTAATCTTAGTGAAAATTTTGTTTGTTTTGAATTCATTGAAAAACTGAATACTATAAAAATGCCCAATAAATCACTGGAATCAAATTTAAAAGAGTCATTCATAATTTATTATATATTTTTTGTGATTACTTCAAATTTTGAAATTAAAATCTATAGTGCTTTACATTTTTTTTAATAATAACTTATTGAATTATGTATAATGAGTGATATAATTCAAGAATTATCACTGAAAAATAAATTTTGTATTTTCTATCATCTGATTTAAATACAGTTTTTTAAATTTATCAAAATTCTATCTTGAATAAATGTTATTTTTATATTGAATTTATTTTGCAATTTATCTTTTTGCTATAAATCTGCTTAATATATCTGCAATATAAGTTATATTTGTTTTTTAAAAAACTTAAAGCCTTAGTTAATTACATTTCCCATTTTTAGGTTTTGATTATTTTTTATGTAATTTATTAAATGCTCATTGGTTTAATTAACTATCATTAAACTTATATAAAATTTTAACTTTCATTCTTGCTCATCTATTTATTTCATCACTGATTTATTTAAGAAATCAATGATGATGTTAAGAAGAGCAGTTTTGGAATATAGCTTCTACAATAAAGGAAGATCTTAGGTTAACACAGCTACAATGCATTAATATATAATTTGTGTTTTATAAATTTACCTATGTTATTACGTATAAAAATAAAATATTGTCTTTTGATTATTTTTATTCTCCGTGTCCATCAAATATAAAAGAATTGAAATTAAATTTATTTAAACTTAATTGGTAACTTTAAAAATTTTCATTAAAAATGAAATATAAATTGTAGTGTTTAAATTCTTTAAAGAACTAAATTGTTATTACGTTAGAAATAATGTTAGCTTGTTGAAATTTTTTATTACTATAATTATTTGTTTTATTGTTTGGTAAATTTTGATTCATATCTTACCTAACAACAGAGATTTTCTTTTCTTTTTAATGTATACATTTGGAGAAAAACAAGCATTTGAATGATATTAAGAAAAATTGTAGTATTTAAATAAATACTTAAAATGTTATTGAATATTTTGCAATATTTCTGATAATCTGTTGTATTGTGTTACAAATTTGACTCTGCATACTCGCATAAGTCCCTAAAAATGTCTGTGTTAATAAATTATTTTAACAGTATCTGATAAAATATTGATCAGTATTAAATTTAATATTATTTTTTAACTGCACAAAAAGCTACTTATTATTATATATTACAAGATATTTTATTTGAAGTTATTCAAAAGCAATGATTTAAACTAAGATAAACTATTTTTTTATTTCTTATAAAGTGACATACTATTAGTATGCAACTATCTCTTGATTTCTTTTAAAGTTAAACTGTTGTTTTAAAATATATATTTATATGCTGTTAGTTGGTATGCTGAAAATGTCAAACCTGGGTTTTCAGATTTTCAAACATATCTTCTTTATTGACCTTTTCTGAAGTCAGTTAATGAATTCAGTTTTCATCCAACTATATTAGAACTACTTAGCTGTTTAAATAAAGTCAAGATATCCAACATTAAAAAAAATCAATTTCTAGCTGACATTTGGGTAAATTGATCTATCACTATGACTGTCAATTTAATAACACCTGAAATAATAACAAACAGTAATTTAAACATCTGCAGAATACTTCTACTTTTCTTGGTTGCAAACATAGTTTCTTCTCTTTGATGCAGCTGAAATTCTTTTATAATCTTTTTTTTCTGAATAAATTGATATTTCAGAATCTTATATGATGTAGTTGGAAATTAGTATATTAAATTAATTAAAATTTGTATTCATGTTTTCAGAACGAGGATGAATGGGATGAAATCCTGCAACGCTTTCGTGAAGAAGGCCTGGACCCCAACCTCCCGGATGATCGCAAACTCCTGTATGTATGGAGGTGGTTGGTGGATGCAGAGACCAACTGCATCTCCCTTCGCCACCAACTGGATAAGCTCAGCAGGAGGCAGGCCGATGAAATGGAGGTATTGTATCTACTCTTGCCCAATTATGTATAATGATAATGCAGTAATCTATTAAGTTAATAAATAGTACTAATCAGTTTTGGAATATGTTAAGGTTGTTATTAAATTCATTGAAAAAAAAATCCTCAAAGCCAGCCTATGATAATGCAGTCCCAGCTTAAAAATAAAATAAAGAGTAGGATTATTTCAGATAACTGATCGTTTGCAAATGAAATTCTGGTTGTGAAAAATAATCATCAGCACGATTGATCCAAATATATCCATTTAAAAAGCTCGGAGATATTTTTGTTGAGGGCGTAAAAAACTATATTGTGCCTCCCCACAAAAAAAACCCCCCTCTTTGTTAGAAAATAATTATTGATTAATATTCACTTTTAAAACATGAATAAACAATGATAATCCTTGTAAATTCATTTCAATATTAAAAATTTTTATTTTCTGAAAAATTATGGCATAAATTTAGTTAATAGTATGCATTAAAAAACACATTTCTCCACTTTAAAATGTTGATAAATTTTACTCCTGTATAACTAGTAATTATTGATAAAAAATTTAACATTTTTGGGCTGATAAGAAGAAGTTAATTTTTTTTAATGGATCTCCTTTCTGGTTGTTATCAAGATCTCTACTTTTGTAGGAATATTATATTTAATCGAAGCATGTTACTGAAGGTAAAAAAAATGTTGAATGATCCCTCTTGGCTAAATGATAATTCTGTTTGGTTAAAAATTACAAAACATTCCCTATTTATCTTAAATTTTATTTAGTAAATGTAAGCTAGCTTCTCTTAAAAATTATTTATGACTAAGAATAAGTTTATTCTTCTGCTGGTAAACAAATGACTTACAGAAATCACTTTTTTAAATGTAGTCATGCATCAGCAAATACAGATATTTGAGATAACAATCTTAATTTATAATATATTTGAAATATATTTTATTTGACTAAATGATATTTTAAACTTTATTTTATCTATTACTTATATTTTAATGCTATATTTGTCTTTTATTTATATTTTTCTATTATACTTATTTATTCTTTTTCAAATGCTACAGATCATTTTAAAACTTTGATATTGAACTTCAAATTGATCTCAAAACAGAAAAAAAGATAATCTCAAACTGTGTGCAAAATGATCTTTACATTTGGATTACTTCATATATTTCATCTGGAAACTAAACCTATGTATAATAGATGCAATCATTAGAAGGTTCTAAAACACATATTTTTTTTATTTTGCTTAAATTTTTCTATGCATAAAATTATTCTTTGGAACTAATTAAATAACTTTTCTTGTATCTTTGATAAAGAATTTTTTTCTCAGTTTTTAAAAGTAAATTTTATTTTTATTTCTTCTTTCAAGGCATAAAGCACTCCAACATCTTACAGCAGACTGTGAATTGTAAATAATAGGTTTAGCTGCTCTTTATATTAAATTTTTTCTCAAGCTAATAAAATCTATTCCTACTATAATCTGAATGCAACTTAAAACACTTTGATTACCAAAACGTATAACCAATCTTTTTTTAATTACTGAGTAATCTTTGAAATAAATATTAAAAATGACATCTATTAAAAGAAACATTCCCAAAACAAATGAAATATCAGAGTGATTAAAAATATTTTTGCTGAGTTTTATGTGTAAATTTTATATGTGATTTATATTTCTAACCTTCTGTACCGAATTCTCTCAAAGAAATTTATGCAACAGACCAAAAAAAAAGTGAAACAATGTACAATTTCTTTAATTTTTTTTATTTAAAAATGACAATTCCCCCTTTTTTATATATTAGGAAATTTTTTTTCTTTTACTAGCACAATTATGATAATAATGTTTGAAGATTTTTCTGCAGTGTTATTATCTGCTTTTCTTATTCTGTATATTGTTGCAAAAAGATCTGCAACATAGCCAGCATGGTCCAGGGTTAAAGTGTGCACTTTAAAGCACAAGGTTGAAAGTTCGAATCCAAGCCAAATTGTATTACATTAAGGGTTGATTTTAAATTTTAATTCCTTATTATTCATTTTTTAATGTTCTAAAAGCTTTTAGAACTTTCTATAACCATCTTTATAGTTCTAGATTATTCAGTAAAGTTAAAAGTTCCGAGCTCCACAAACAGTTGCGTCAGTTTTCCACCTGCATTTTACAAGTTGTTTTGAATTAATAAATGTGTTGTAGTGTTACTTTGTGGCCTATTATTTTTTAAATCTTTGTGACAATATGTGATAGTTAGAGTCATCATGGATAAAGAAGAGGGAACACATAATCCAGTATTCTTTTGAAAGGGATTAATTTTTTAGTATTTACAAGAACAAGAAAATACTTTTCTTTTTTTTATGTAAAAATTCTGTTTGAAGAAATATTCTTAAAATTTCGATCTGAGCTGAGATTTTATGTTTCAATTTATTATTATTATTCTTTTAAATTTTGATTTATATTATGATAGCTTTTATACTGATTGTGCTTCTTACTTACAGGAAATTCGGAGTTGCATGGAACAAATGTGCAATGCTTGGGAGGTTAAGGTATCGAAACTCGAGGAAGAAAACAAAAGATTCCAGGAACAGCTCAATTTTAGTGGCCAAAATTCTGGAAAAATTGTTAGTCAAGAAATCAATCAAATGCTTATTGAAGAAGGACTTTCTGACATCACCGATCTTGGTGTTGTCGAGCAATTTGCCTATTTGCTTGACATGAGGACTCGATTGCAAACTAAACTAGAGCAGGAATCTGCTCTACGCAGGAAATGTGAACAACTGATTCGCATTTCTTCTAATTTACCTGACTGTCTGAAACTGAGTTCTCCTTATATTCAAAGGATATTAGATCGACAAAAGTGAGATTTTATATATTGTTTTCTTTTAAAAAAAAGAGTAGAAAACTAAAAATTCTTGTTAACTAAAAATATTTGAATTGGTACTTTATCATTTTTTAAACAGTAATTGAAATTCATGCCAATTATAGCAAGCTGACATAACAGAATATGCGATTGGTTTCTGTATTTAGAGACACATTAAAAGAAAAGCAACATTTTGTGATATCAAGCTTTTTCACTTATAATTGCTGATATGCTAAAAAAAATATTTCCTTAGTTTTTTTTTTTACTTTGCACACACAATTTATTTATATTATATTGATATTTTTTAAGCCCTTCATTCTTCTCCTGCAACCTTGTTTATTTATTTTATCTTTCATCATAACATATAAGTTGGATTAGCATGGATTGTGTAATGTATTTCTTGTGTTGCTATTCAAGCATATTATTGTTCATTCATCATATTGCTTCTTTTGAGGTACTTCAAGGTATATTATTATTCTTTGATAAAGTGCTCATAGATATCGTATATTATGGATATTTATTTGGAAAAGTTTAAATTACTGGCACTTTCTATTTACGATGAATTTTTTAAGAAATCATTCATTTTACTTTACAGGAGTTGCTGCTGAGTATAAATTTTTGTGTAGATTACAAACTTTTTTTATAGCATAGTTGCTAAAAAACATACTATTATTTCAATTGTGCTCAATTATTTTGTACTTGACAATTGGTGAGAAATTACACCTTAAAATAGTTCTATATTCTACTTTTATTGCTAAAGCAGCAAAGATAAGGTGCTGTATTGAAAAAAGTACTATTATTTATTTGGGAATAATTCCTTTTATAATATTATAAAAGTTGTGTACTGGAAAATTCAAAATTTCATCAATTATAGAATTGATTATAAACTTGGTTATAAATACATGAATTGTAGAATTTTATAACTAAAATATGATTTTGATATAATAGGTATTTATTTTAAAAGCTGTCTTAAATTAAATTTTGCTGACTTAGCAATTTAAAAATCTGCTTTTAAAATCTTATATTTGAGCAATTTTGTATTTATTTAGTATATTTATAGTAATATCAAAAAGATTGTTTTATTTTGTTTATGCTTGTAGTAAAAGACTTTTTATTGATGTTCTAATTTTGTTTCTTTTATACTTATTTTTACTTGGTAATTATTTTGAATAATGTAGATAACATATAACTTTAATTCTCTCCTTTTTTTATTATTTTTTAATTGATCTATAATATTGCTTATTGAATGTTTTTTCTTTTAAGATAAAGAATGAAAAAAGCTCAGATGTTTTTTTATCTTTAAAAATTCAGTTTATTCAGGTATTAAATTTAAAAATAATTTTTGTTTATAGTAACTGCTGATCCATGCCTTCTTAAATGAGAAATTAATTATATTTTTTAATAAAACGATAATTAAATATTAAATTATTGTTGATTAATATTAAAAAATTAATATTTTAATTTCTCTGCATGTAAATTTTTATGTGAGGATTTTTTATTCTTATACTCAGTTTCCTTTAGGCTATAGTATTAAATTTTAATTCAACCAATTGAAGCAAGCAATTTACTTTCTCTTTTAATGAATCCATTTGTCAACATTGACTCTGAAAGATAGTGAATTTTCTAATTTTCTTTCCTTTAAGTACATTTTTTTGTTTGAGCCAAAACTAGGTTCTTAAAAAATTTTTAAATTTTTTATAAAGTCTTTCATATATATTTATTAAATTTCAATAATTGTACTCAGATTTTAAAAGCAAATCTAGTTACATTGATATTTTCATCTAAAGTAATTGCTGAAATATTCTTTAATTTTTCTGCTGATTCTTGTAAAATCTTAGGAAATATTAGAAGAAAAAATTATACAAATATTTGCATAATTTTTGTATTGATTTTACATATTTCTTATTAATAAGGCATGTTTGAAGCTTAACTTGTTTGGGTAGTTTCAAGAAATTTTTTATATTCTACTATAAGATTGTTTAGTACTTGTTTATTTATCTCATGCTAATAATTAAAGTCTCCCTTTCAAATAAACAGAGTTTAAAGTCAATGTCCAAAGTGAATATGTTCATTAATGATATGCAGTTAAGCTGAAATCTTGTCAAATGATACATATTCAAGCACAAGTACTCTGTAAGAATTATTACATTTATGTTGAATTTCTTGATATATTCTGCATCTTCATTCTAGGTTTACAGAAAGAGTAGAACAATTTAACAAGTTGGATTAACTTTGACAGATTTATTTCTGTAAAATACTGGTTCATAAAATGTAAATGCTTTTGAATTCTATGTATAATTTGTCCCCTGAAGAATTTTAGATGGCATTTTCTCTACTTCTTCATTTAGTATTAAAAAATGTTATATTAATATTTTTGGCAGATATTTGTTGCTCCTTATACATCAAGTTTCAGTGATAATAAAACTGAAAATAAATAAAAAAATGTTTAATTTTTTGACCTGACAAATCACAAACAGTGCTCTTTCTTAATGTTTCTCATGAATTTAAAATTGAACACTTCAGGTATATTTTTATGTTATTCCAATGCTTTTTTAATTAAAAGAAATTAATTAATTAATTTTATTGATTTCTAGACAAGACAAAATCGATTTAGAGAAATGTTTTTGTATGATGATGTACATGTACATCTGTCTGTTTAAAGAAAATTTATTTCTTTATATATTAGTTGCTCTTGATAGAATCAAAAGACTTTCTGACAGAATTCAGAAAAAAAATCTAGTGTACTTTTTATTTTGACTTGAAAAATTGATATTTTATAAAAATCATATATATATTTCCATTAAAATATGGGTTTCTGCATTTTCCACATCATTTTTTTTATTCTTGAGATTCTTTAAGTATCATTTATATAATATTTTAAATATATTTAACACTTTTGTGTATAAATTTATTCATATTTTTTTTGTCATTGATTATATTCAGCATAATTCAATATTTTATGAAGCTTAGCTTTTTTTGCTCCAAACCTGTGTCATGTCTAAAAAATATTTCCTTCTTCAATTTGTTTTATTTAATAAATATTCAAACTTTTTTAATTATTAATATTTATTAATGTAAATATTTAAATATTAATCACTTCTAAAATTACTTATAATGTAGTTATTGCAAAAATCATTTGAGACAATGAACTGAAATCATTGTGTACTGAAATTTTCTTCTTTTCTTGTAAAGCTATTCCTAATTTTTTTAATATTTTATATGCTTTGAAGTGCTAATTAAGTAACTAAGCAACAACATTTTTCATCGCCAATGCAGGGAATTTTATTTTATTGATTGCTTTCAATTGCCTTGATTCTTTGAACTAAGATCTTTAAAATAATTGAACTTGCTAGATTTGCCAGCTACTTGATTCAAAAATATGTGTATGTGCAATTAAAGGAAAGAAGTAAAATGAATAGTTATGACTTAATTTAATTTTCAAGTTGTGATCACTTAATTTTTTAGTTTATAAATTTATGGTGTAAAAATTTGAAATTATTTCATTTAAAATGATAGAATATATAAAAGATACCAAGCAATATGCTTAAAAATTAAAGTTGACCTGATTTATATTATAAAATACAATAATTTTGAGTTTATCTTTTTGCCTAGAGAGCTGATGACATATTTTGTATTATTTTATTTCCTCTTTTATAAAAGTCCCCTACTATCATAATTGATGACTGAGTATTAAATCTTTAATGACCTTTTAGGGATGAATATGAGGAAGAAATCAGACACCAGCAGGAAGCGATGAAGCATGTGAAAGAGCAGCTGAAGCAAGTTCATGAAGATGAACTTCAAAGACTCACTGCTGAGAATGACAAACTCAATTCAGAGCTTAGCAAACTTAGTCAAAAGGTGAGGAAAAAGCTTTCTGTTTTCATTTCACATAATGATTGATTATGAAGAATTTCTTCACTCAGTGTTGTGATGAATTAGTTAAATGAAGGGAATGATTAACTTCTCTCTCTCTCTCTCTCTATATATATATATATATATATAATATGAGTTTGCAGTTGCACTCATTTTTTTATGTCTTTCTCAATTCAGAGGTAATTATATTTTATTTAAAGTTTCAAAAACATTGATATCTCCTTTTTTCATAAGGTGACACTCTTTTATTTTTTATAATTCAGGGACTGTGGTTTAATATAAATAATTTTCATCATTTATTTTTAATTTACCCAGTTTAAAAGTTAATTTTAAAGGAAATTTATGATTTTGCAAACAATATTTATTTGTCTTTGTATTATAATCTTTAAATAAAAATGATTTACTAGTATATGTTTTTAAAACACATCATGATAGTTTTTTGTATAAAATATAGAACCTTCAATTTTTGCTTTGAAAAAATCTTAAAGAATAACCCACTGAACTGTTTAATATTTATTATTGTAGAGTTACATCAGACCATTTCTTGAGTACCTAGGGTTCAAGAATGGTTTGGGAATTATAGGAAATCAGGAAGAGTTAGGAAAATATATTCTGACTTCGAAATATTTTATTTTGGTAATTCTTATTGAACTTGTCAATTTTTTGATATTTTTTCAAATGCTGTCTAAGATAAAGGCTGTTTATGTTTTTGTTCACGAGTCATGCATTTGAAAATAAAATTGGCTTCGTAGTATGTGAGAAATTTTTTCATTCATCATTCATTTTGTTTAAGATGGCTTCTGCTTCAAAATTGTACTCTCTGTTTATAATCAACCATCTTTTTTATTAATTGTCTATATTATTTATCATTTGTTATTATTATATATTATGAAAAAATTACTTCTTTTGCCACAAGTTCTTGCATGCCTTAGCATTGTAATGATAATCCTATGCCATTATAATTGATTGATTCATCATTTTTACTTTTTCATTTTCACTTTCATATTCTTAGTTAAACTAATTAATAACAATTTTTTTATCACAACATTCGACATTGTGGTTGAGTCTACCATATCTAATATTTTGATACCATATCTAATAATAATATAAATTATTAAATTGTATATAATATATCTAATAATATTTTAAAATCTGAGTCAAACCTTAAATAACCTATTATCTTAAATTAGTTTCTGTTAACTCCATTCTAAAATGTTCTTTTTCTTTTTCAAATACCCTTTTTTTTAGTTAATTATTTTTAATACACCTTTTACAAAATTGCTGAATCCATCATTCACTCACTAAAAACAAAGGAATTAAAATCCTTAACACCTATACATATCTTCAAAGACACCTAAGATTCCCTTACGTAAGTTGATATGTGACCGAGAAATCTTTTCCAAAATCTCATAGCAAAATCACTGAAGGGAAAACTTATTTCAATTTTCTGCTATATCATGATATAAAGAAATGCTAGTTTATCATCGCCTTTTTCTTGTATAAACTATGTCTCTCGTGGTGAAATAAATTGAAGTTAAAATTTTCAAAGTTTTTTTTTAGCCACACATCTTCAAAATTATGTTATATATGTAAAATGATTTAAAATAATATTTGGGTCATTCATTGTGTGGAAATTGAGTTATGATGAACTTTTGAATTTATGTAATTTTATTGACCTCATAAATTAGCACAACTTCAACATTGATTAAAATTAAACACTATATAGAAGGAAGAACAAGGTAATTGAATTTAATTTGAAATTAAGATAATATATATGCAACTACTACTAGATTTGTCAAAACAATATATACAGAAATAAAATTAAATAACAATGTGTGTAAAATAAAAAAAGAAAATGAATTGACTGATTCAACTCTTGCATGTTGCCACTATGTAATAAGGATTCAGGACAGTTTCCCATATCTCTCTCTCTGTGATCCGAATAGGTTAAATAATTTGTTAATTGTCTGTGCTTTTTTTGACTGTTTGGCAAGTTAAAAGATAATGATGTTTTGATGTCAGTGACTAATTTATTATATTCTGACGTAATTTTTTTAAATATTTATTTCTGTTATTTGATTTTACACTATATTTTTGTAAGTAATCTCTGACAGTCAATTCTGAGATATGATAAGTTAGTTTCTTTCACTTGATGAATAAAATGTATTTCATCAAAATTGGTGGACATAATTATATTAATCTGATTAGTAATTATCATGTTCATCAATGAAGAAACTCATCTCATTGCTATAGAAGTACAATAAAAATGCAATTAGAAGAAAATACAATAGTTTAATTTAGTTTTAATAATAATAATGTACTTTAATTAAATAGTTATATTTGAAATTAGGAAAGTTAAGTTATGGGGAAAATTAGCAAAATAGATCAGGTTGCTTTTGTTGAGATCCCCTTTCAATTTTATTTCTCAATTTCTCTCAAAGTGAAGGAGAAGGTAGATGATCATTACTGATTTATGTAGTTGCCATAAGCTTTTATATGAATAAAAATGATTAAATTAGGTTCTATTGTGGATTTTCTCCATATTTACTTACTGAGAAGTTATATTTTTAAAATTTCTCTCATAAATGAAGATAGTAGACATCGGTTGATCCTTCCTGATTTATCTAGACATCATGGGCTTTCACGTGACAAATAGTCACAGCTAAGATCCTGATTAATTGCTTTATTTTTGTAATTTTAAATGTATGTTATTTAAATTCTTGCTATTTTGTTTGCATGAATATAGGAAATGGAATCATTAAGTAACTTTTACTTACACAATCAATTTCAGTGTATGTTTACTATATATCCTTGTTATTTGCAAAATGTAGTAGCATCATAATATAAAGAGCATTTTGTTAATAAATACTAGGAATCAGAATATTTTGATGTTATTTTGTTCGAAAATTAAAAAGATTAATCAAAACACTTTTTAAAATTGATTACTCTTGTAGATTTGTTTTTTACGGTTTAGTGAGGATGTATGTCTTCATAAACTTATCTATGCTCATTTGTTTTCTAATTTGATTGGAGATTTTCCTTTTTACATCTTAAGTTGTATTTTTTATCTCAATAAGTTTATACTAAATGGATAAGCTTTAAGTAATTTTATAACACTTGAAAAATATTTCTAATTGCTGAGAAATAAGTCAAAAACATATAGAATATGAATAATTTGTTAAATGTTAATATACAATAACTTATTAAAATAAACTGAATGAGTAAAAAATAATTAATATTTTAATCTCAAATGATCTGAATAATAATTTCAGCCTATTTTTACAGATTAGTCAAGTTTAAATGCTCAGTTTTTTTGTTTGTTAGTTAAAGTGAAATTATCTTAATTTAATTTGTTGTTTTTCAAAGTGTAATAGTTTTGAAGTGTGTAGTTATTTTGAAAAACCTACTGCTATTTAATTGTACTAATAGAATTTATTTCATAATGCCAACAGTTTTGGATGAACTGCATTTTATCACACCAAATAAAAAGTCTATTTTAAATTTTATTTGCATAAAAATTGTATAGTATTCATTTTGGTTTGATATATACACAAAACTAAGGATAAAATTAACAAAGTCAGTTAATTAAAAAAATGGAATAATGTGTATTATTATTTTGTAATATTTTTAAGAAATATAGAACAGACAGAAAGAAGTAACTTTTGAGGATACAACTGAATGTCAAGAATTTTCATGTAATAAGAAAATTTTGAAATCGGTATAAGGATTGCAGCTGACAGAGTCAGTTTTTTCCCCCTGTAGAGTGAAATAAGTTTTCTCTTGGGGATTCGTAGGTGGAAATCTTTTTCCATTAATGAATTATTTATGTGCCATTATCTTTAATATCAAATGAAAAAAGACAATATTTGGCAGTGGTTAAAGTTGGAGAACAGATACTTACATTTTCACAATTATTTTCAATTTAAAGTTTGACAGATAAAATTGATGAAATTAGACCAGTGGTTTAAGTTGATAGTTTGATCAGAATTTTGTCGTGCAATATATCTGAAAACTTCCAAATAGTGAATGCAGGCAGATGATCATGGATGACTATCTAGGGGTCAAAACTTTTTATATGAAATAAAAAATTTTGAAATCATCACAGTGACTAGTATTGGGAAACTGTTTAGATTTTTCTTTGTAGAAAATATCAGTCAGTAATTATTATTTTTTTTCATATTAAATAAATAATGAATATTTCTTGTAGATAGTGATAACACATGTTGATGGGTTGGGAATGGGGAATTGAATTATTCTGACCTCTTGTAATTGAAAAATTGACTTTGTCTAGATTTATAAACAAAAATTAGCTGTGAATAAATAAATGTGCATATTTCTTAATATAAAAAATAATATTTCAAAAACTTTTCCTTTTTTTAAATAGCTACAAGAACTAGTTACAAATATTGCCAAACATCAAGAAAAGGATGCAACAAACTTGCCATGGGTTCAACATATACTGGTAAATTTCTTTAATTTTATTCAATACATTCTATCTGCTCATGCTTTATTAAATTTAATGTAATCATGATTTCTTAACAATATTTCTTGCTATGCTGTTTAACTTTCCAGTATTTTAATATTATTTGCATATTAACATGATTACTGAGTCATTATTATTGAGTGTTCGGTTGATGAATCGAAGAATAAAAGAGAAGGAAAAACCGTTAAAGTCATCACAAACATTGATAGGAATTTCAGCATATTAATTCTATATATTTTTTTAAAAACCAGAAATTAACATCTTCAAATTTGTCTATAGCATGTATTAATCTGTAAATTTCTTTGTTCACCTTTTTGGTATAAAAATTTATTATATATATAAATTTATTCTTATTCTTTTTAAATATATGTAATACATATTTAAAAGTAAATATCTATTAACAATAAAATAGATTGTTTATGTACATGCATGCATTTGGCTGGGCGTAATCCTAATATCCCCAAATTTGGAATCAGTGTTCTTTGAACAATAGAAAGATACCTGTCAAAACATGTTTTAAAATTTTAACTAATTAAAAATTACATAAATTTTTTAAATTTACCACAGTGATTTTGAAAATTTTTATTTCTCAAAAATAATTTTTACAATGTTTTAAAATTAAAAATATTTTTTTAATAATACATATTTAATTACTTAGATTTTTTTCTAAATTTTGATATTTTTTTCTTAAAATATATACTTGTGCATATTATTCAGTAGTGCAGTTTGTTTCTCAATGAAATTTAAATTATTTGTGTTTCCTTAAATAAGTAATTAAATGCCTTTCTTTCATTATTGAAAACTTCATTTCAATAATGAAGCTTTCAATATTTCATTATTGAAAGCTTTCAACAATGCCTTTCTTTCATTATTGAAAGTTAATATAGAAGCTTTCTTTCATTAGAAAGATTCTATATTCTGCAGAATAAATTAAAAATGGAGCCACTTAAAAGGAAATGTATTATTTGTTTAACATTAGAAAGAGCATATATAAAGCAATTAAAATAATATGATTATAATCTACATAAAAGTCTTCATGTTTAAAAACTATTTCTTGGGGAAATCATTATTTTATCATTATTGTATCAGTTATATTTTTTTAGTTTTATGTAGAAGGCATCATGAAGGTATAAATCATTAAGTTCATCAAGCTATTTTTTTACTTTCCTTCATTAATAATAGCCTTCATTTAAAGCATTGATTTTAATTTTTTTCAAATTATGTTGAAAACAACAAAATTATGATAACCCAAAGAAAATTAAATTATTATTAATGGTCTTATTTTTGAAAAATTTCTAAAAATCATTATAAGAAGTTTTTACAAAAATAATATTCAAAAGATTTTTGAAATATATATATATATATATATATATATATATATATATATATATATA
>JAOUZG010031395.1:369547-421071 GCA_026289955.1 Argiope argentata
CTAAAGGTACGGAGTTCGGGCCTACCGCAATCAATACACCCTAAAATAGTATGCAATGTAAAATAAGAATAAAATAAAATGAATTTGATGTACCTGAGAGTTGTAAAGCAGATGCTGCTTTAGTAACACTTACATTAAAAACCTCCTTTATACTTTACAGCATATGGTCATTATTCACCCTACTTTGTTAGAATACTATTTTTGACGATACATTATAGAGATTTTGTACATTACATTGAATTGTAATTCAATGCAAAATGTAGTTTAGCTTGAAGATTTAACTTTTCAATAATTTTGATTACTTTCACAGTGTACACATTTTTCAATATTTCTTTTCCTCAGGGCTCAGATTCTATAATTTTTAGTGATACTTCCTTTTTCTATTTTTGTAGAACTTATAGATTTAGCCTTCTCCCTCCACTCAGTGAAATTTCTTTGTACATATAAAGATTTGCTCTGGTTGAACAACACATGTCATTAACAATTGAAGTTAGAAACATAAAATTTAGAAAGCTATTTTTGTAACTTTAGATGTTCACTCAAAATGGGTTTTTTTCCTTCAAAATATTAGAAGTTTAATCAAAGAAATCAAAACAGAATTGCTTTAACATTAAAATATAACTTGCAAATATTATTTGTATATCATCATAAATGATTTTTTAAAGTAGCTTTTAAATAATATGTATTTCTAATGAATGAATAGTTGTTAAAAGCATTAATGAAGGCATGAAACTAACGAAGGATTTTTTCTTTAGTTTTTAGTAATTTTAAAAAATTAGTTTTGGCCACAATTGAAGTGATATTTATTTTAATAAAAATCAAAGCAATAGTATTGCATCATTGAGTGACATGATATTTTACTTATGTTGATGTCATGATAAAAAAAAGTTTCATTTGCTGTTATTGAAACATGAAACCTTTAAGATAGTTAACTGAATGTGATTCTTTCTTTTCTTGAGTTTTGTTCAATTTTGAGGCAGTGCAGTATGTTGTTTCATATTGCCTTCAAAAAAAATATTTAAAAAATGTATCAACAGATATGCTCAAAATTTTAATTTTGTTTTTAACTACAGAGATAACTAAATTTTCACTTTTAGAATTTTTCTATTATTTATAAAAGCTAGAAACTATTATCAGGAAGAATTTTGTAGAACATATTCTAACATAGGTATTTGGGAAAAAAAATCTATGAAATCAAATTATAAAAATTAAGTTATAAAATCTTTAAAAAAACACAACAACAATTGGAAAAAGAGCTCTGTTTGGCCAAAATAATACAAAATTCCTTTAGTTTAAGGGTTTGAATGCAAGCAATACCCCAACCTAGCTAGAGGTCATGTAGGAAACTCGATGGGACCATGTTGACCAAGAGCAATCCCACCTTCCTCAAAGGAACACAGAGCATTTCATGACATAGGACATATTAAAACAGAAAAGAACCCTTTAGGGAAAATGCACATAGATACAGAAAAAGAGAATAGGAAAAAAAGATTTTATTTTATTTTGCTTATTAAATTTTGAACACGTCAAAATTGCATTAAATACAGTAAACGTACAATATCTTTTTACCTTAGCTGAGAACTAAAGTCAAGACTTTGATAAATTGTTCTAAATTTCAGATTTATTGGCTGGAATTTTTATGAGTTCTTCAACATTAAGAGGCATCCAATTTCTTGGCCATTTGAGTCTGTGAATGATTTGTTTAATATTTTTCAGATAGCATAAAAAATATATTACATAATTTTTGAAATAAAAAGTATGTTTTTTTTTATTGATAAATAATACAAAATGTTAATCTTTTTTTTTTTTTTTTTTTTGCTTTGGGAAGCATTAAAACAACTAGAAAATATTTTTAAATTAATGATTGCTTTTTCACTGCAAAAACTGCATAAATGAAATAAAAAATTTATAAAGAAAATTGATAAAACAAGTGAATTAAAAACAGTGCATAGTTAGCAAAAAAAGTTTTACATAGCTCATCTAGTCATTTTCATTTCATAAAATATACAATCACTTTTAGTTTTGGTTTTTTTGAAGCTAAAGTAGGAGGAACACTCTGTTTGCTTTTAGATGTAAGTTAAAAAGCAGGTTTATATCAAATTTTTGAGCTGTAATGCTTTAAAAAAAACAGTTACTGAGTAATAAGTGTTAGATATTTTTTGTCTGACCATTTTTTTAAATGGTGCTTTTCTTTTCTGTTAAAAAATTTGTGATCTAAAAAAAAAAAAAACTGTTAGAACACGATATTATTCTATCAACAGTGTCATTCTAATTTTGCCATTCTGGAATGATTTAGCTCTTAGTTTTATAAAACTGGAAAATGCTCTGGATTTCTAAATATAATGAGGAGAAAATGTATGTATGAGGGAAAAACTTACAATTCCCATTCCAGATATTATGAATCTTATTTGTTGCTGCATATATAACATAGAATACAAAATCTTTGGGTGTGCCATGATTCTGCATCAAAGTAGACATATTCTGAAATGATTTATTCATCCAAATTAACTGGTAATTAGTTAATTTTTATATATTTTGAAAGTTTTACATATTTTTTATTGTTAAACTTAAACAATTTGACTTAATTGTTTGACATTGATAGATTTTTCTTATTTATTGATTTTTATAAAAACAAAAAAAAGGACACTTGTTTCCAGGATGAAGTCTGAGTTTACCAGAATAAATATTGAAATTTAAAATATATAGATTACAAATCAGTCTTGTCATGAAACAAAAAATCCTATACTTATACAATACATAAACTTATGTATGCCTGCATATATAAAATCACTTAAGAAGTGCTGAATATTTGCAGCATTTTCTCATTATACTTCCTGAAAAGGCCAAAGGTTATCATCTTTTAATTTATAACGACAATTTATTAAGAGCTTACTAACTTCTGTATTAAAAATGCTTTGAAAAAAATTTCAGAACAATATCTCATGCACCTTTCTGACATGTTTTTAGGACTTTTGGAGAAAGGGACTGTTTATAAATTAAATACTTATACTTTTGTGATATGATACAGGATTTTTTAAATGAAAAATTCATAAATGTATTTAATTTTATCAGATTTATGTTGCAGTGTTTGAAAAAGAAAACTAATAATTTTAAAGTTATTATCATGTTATACTCTTATCTGAGAAATTACACTATTTATCTTCAATGGAAATTAGTTTTGCTGATGTATCTCTCATATTCCAAAATCAAGGTTCCTCAGAACTATTGTGCTAATTCTTTGAATAAATGCGTTAATTAAAGCTGCATTAAATAAGCTGCTAAATTAATACTTTCAGGAAATAAATACTGGCTTTAGAACTTTATATACCAATGAAGCAGTTGCTTTTATTTGATATCCTGTCCCCTTATACCAGTGATGGTTTTTAATAGAATGCATGAGTTGTGATCTCCCTTATTTTAAAATTTTAAGTTTATTTAATTGATTTAAATCAAAATAGCAGTCTGAAAAATAAATTAGAATCAATCTTTATTTCCTGAGTAATAATTAGAATTTTATTATTTTGATTGTGTCATTGTTTAAATTTTGAGAAGTAAATAGTATGAAATTGAAGCTGGAACTTGTACTATTGTAAGTATTTTTTTCCTTCAGTGACCTGCAGGATCAGGAGCACCGTGAGTGGAAAGAGAGATTTGAAAATTGCAACAAAGAGTTGGCCAACCTGCGGGACATGCTATCCCGAGAGCAGGAGTGGAGAGTGCAGATAGAAGCTGATTGTCGCAAACTCAAAAACGACAATCAGCTTTTGAAAAATGGGTGAGTAATCTTTCTACCTAAAACATTATAGTTGTCAAATATCACCATGCAACATCCGAAACCTTAAGATACCACTAAGAATTTGAAACTATAATTTTTGTTATAAGAAGTTATTTTTAATGTAAAAAACAAAACTTGATACTTTTTTGAGGGAAGAAAGGAAAGGATTAGCTCAAATATAGATTCTTTATTAATGTAAACTTATCAAAATTCCAGATTTCTGTGATCATGATCTTTAGAAACACCACAGCTACTCCTTTTCTAAACATTGATATATACATATATAAATTTTAAAATTTAATGTAATCCTGATTATTTTTTTTAATTTTTTAGCCTAATTCAGCCCATATTAAAGTCATTCTAAAGTATTCCCTTATTTCCCGATCCTATTTCACTTTTTCTATTTTATTAAATCAACTGAAGCTTTGTAAAAACACTGCTTCATCAATTCACATGTCGAGTGAAAGGATAGAATCATTGATGTAAACATATTCTAAAGGAATCCTACATTTCTCTTGTCAAGGTGAATAGATTTATGAGAATCTTATGTATATAAGACCAGGATAAATAATTTTACTAACTTTATGCCTTTTTACCTTATTTGGCTTTTGTGCTGCAATGCTTATACATAATATGGTCCTCTCGAAATGAAATAAAGCAAACTTAAAAATTCAACCTATCTTCTCCTTGATTTCGGTGCTATGACTCCGCCTTTTTCAAACACAATATTTTTGTTAAATATACATATATATAATTCACATTTAATAATGGAGAATTTGCGCTTGTTAATACTCTATAAGACAGACAATTTGACCTGTATCTACTAAATTTAGCACATATATATTTTGAGGAGTAGGAGCACTAATTATTCATATCTGAAATCATTGAACTGAATATTATATGATATAAATATACTTTTCTTTTTACCAACAGAATTCTAGAAAAGGAAAAAAATGAACGAGATACTAATTTTGAAATTTCCTCTATTCAACGAGATGTCGAGAAGCTAAAATCAGCTGCATCACGCCCTCCCACTACAACATCATCTCCATCACGGCGTCATAGTGTGTGGCCAGTTGTATCATACCCAAAGAAATGGTGACACTTTTGAATAATGATCTCACAACAAGACTATTTAATGTTGAATGTTTTAGCATCATTTACATGTGTGAGAGAGTCTTATTTCTTTTAACTTTGCTTGCTTAATCAGCTGTCTTTGTATATATTTTAAACAAATAGGGAAAAATATATAATATTTCAATGTTCTGATTTCTGCAGACATGGGGTTTTTAATATCAAATCAAGTCTTATGTGTAGTTTTGTACTGCATATAGAGGAATGCCTATAATTTTAATTCATGAAAAAATTAATGCTTTTAAATCAATATATTTTTCTTTCCTGTTTTTGTAATTTAATGCTCAATTGTACTGAATTGGTACAACATTTTAGATAAAGATAGAGAGCAATTAAACCTAAACAGTAAAAAAAATAATAATTGACATGATAATGATAACTATTTTGTAGCAAAATTAGTATATATTTGAAAGAATTATTATCATTGTGTGAAATAAAATGACAATACCTTATAGGTAGTAAAAGTTATTATCAAAAATTCTTCATTAAAAGATATTCAATTTCTTCAATATGAACTATTTATGGATAAAAAATTAATACAAATATGGGGCATATTTCAATCTTGGTTTAAAAACAGGAAATTAAAATTTCCCCTGCTAATTTGAGTAGCTAGTCCTTTTAGTTCTACTGTAGTTACATTATATAGTATTTTAAATTCCAGTTTAATTAATTTAGATGTAAATAAAGTGTATTTTTATGTGAATAGATCTCAAATAACAAATCTTTAATAACTAATCTCAAATTACTCATATTAATTCTATAAACTATTGTTTATTACTATAAAAGTAATGCTTTAAGTTTAATATACATTTTTTCTTTTCAAAAGTTTTTTTAGACTTGTGGAATTATTTTCTATGCAATTGCTGAATACATAATTAGTAGTTTAGATTTGTTGATTAAGTTCCATTTTTTAAAATAATTTCTTTTATGTCAGCATTCCTTTTTAGCTGCACAAAACTTCATGTGTGGTCTTGAATTTTGAAAGTAGTTTCTCCCTCTTTGTGATAGGAATTAGCTAGCTTTAGCTACCAAAATGTGTGCCAGTGTACATAAGTCATCTCAGTTCCTGTTTTTATGTGTGATTTTAAACTTGCATCAATCTTTAGAATATATGGTACAAATGCATTAGTTATCTATTTTTCATATGTTTTATGAGTGATACTGCTGAAAGCTGCCTTATTACAAAATGATTTTACATTCCGTTTTATGTTAGTCTTTTAGCAGAATTATTCCAAAGTCTAGTCCAAAGAGATTTTATAATTATTAAAGGATTTTCTTTTTTTCATTAAGGATGCATAGAGCTGAGTGATAATATTTTTAAAATGTATGGGAAAGACATTGAATTTTTTTTATTTTGCTTTTGAAATATTAATTTTAGCAGCAATAAGAATTTTTTTTTTCTGTTTGTTAATTTTGAATTTTTTTTTTTTTTTTGGAAATATTTTGACATTTGATTTCAACATTTTTATATGTGGCACAAAATTTTCAGATAATTAAATATTTTTTTTAATTTACTACAATGTAAATTTTTGTAAATAATTTTTTCCCCTCAGCATAACACTGTTATGATAAAATTTAACTAATTTAATATGAAACAATTAATTGCTAAAATCATTACTGATTCTTCAAGTAAGTTTTGTAATTTATAACTGTATCGAATTATTTATTTAAATTTGCATATTGTTACAAATTTAATAAGAGCAAAATTCAGAATTTTGAAAATGATATTTTAATATAAAATTATTTTTGACATGAATAAATTTATGCAGTACTAATTTTCTGATTAATTACAAATTAAAATTTAAAAATTTAGGTTTCTGGGAAAAGTGGATAGATAAAAATTTCCTGGTTCATTTTTAAAAATTAAACTAAAATTATTTTCAAAATTTTTGAACTCACTTAGGTTTTGTTTTGTACTTATTTAGTTTTCAATTTTATTACAAAGAAGAAGCAAAATAATGTTGACAGAAAATATTCTTTCATGATAATTTTCTCTATTAAAAATATTCATGAAGAACTTTTATTTTACAGTTGTTCTGAGTCATGCAGAAGGTAGTTATTAAATTCAATTTAATAATTTCATTTTAATTGAATTAATTTTAATTGGCTAAAAAAGTTATAATTTCGCACGATTTTTTTTTTTTTTTTTTGCTCATCTGAGGGATTTCTGAAAGCAAAATTCTTGATACCTTTTCAATATTCTCTGGTTCAATATGGATAATTCTAGATATATACAGTTATGATAAAATGAGAAAGGCTGCTTAAAAAAATAGAGCCAAACATTATTTTGCTAGTTCTAAAATTTCTTGCATGAAATAAATAAACTTGTTTGAAGATTTATTTTAATCTTGTTGATTAAAGAAGAAAAAAGATATTGTTTCTATTTCCTGTATATTCTACGATCATCATATCAAATGATCTATCATCGTCTTCTCATAATGAAATAATTGTGATTTCAAAGTGATGTCAAACTGTCCATCCATTTAAAGTAATAATGTAGCAGAACTAAATAACTCTTTTAGGTAGAATGTGATTGCTAGATTCTTAAAGGGAGAAATGTGTCAAAGGTGATAATTTTATTTCAGATTCCATTTTTTTAAGGTTCAAAAGTTATTCCATTATTAAAACGAAACTTATATTCAGTTTTTAGGCTTAAATTTTCTTTTTTTAATATTTTTTTTTGACCAAATATTGTATTTTATGTTCCTGCTTATTAATTTGTGAATCTAGTCACTTTATTTGAAAGTCATTGTTATTGTTGAATTTTGTTTTTGCATTGTCACTGTTAAGAATAGCACATTTTATTTTTCAGTTCCTTTTTTTACAGAATGTGATTTCTGTAATTTTTATTTACTTATTTTTCTGTGTCTGTGCAGAATGAAGAACTGTGCATTCCTAGTTGCTCAAATAAAAATTAAGAATGAGTGATTTTGTCTTTATTTTGCTTAATTTCATATAAAGTTGCATATATCAGTTTAAAACATTTTTTTACACCAATTATCAAAATAGTGTCCTTGCTTTAAAAACAACTGAAATAAATTGATTAAAAAAGTTTTTTAGTTATAAGGATTTGAAAAAATTGAAAAGTACATATTCAGTTTTTCTTAAGAAAACCAGGTGGGAATTGCTTCTTTTTTGTACATTGCTTATTAAAAGTTTCTGTACTCAAACTACTAAGGATTTTTGGCTTAAAGATATAATTGTGTATAACTAAAGGTGACATTTTTGTTGTTACTATCAAATGCAGTTAAAATAGTATTTTTGGATAATATTTGTATGTACACTTTCAAATATAAATAACAAACCCCAAAAAGTGATCCAACCACTTAAAATTGTAAAATTAGACTATCTAATCAATGCTTATGAAATTCTTTCCCCCACATCTGCAAGCAAAAAGGGTTAATAACTGTGTGGCAGAATTTTTTTCTGATAGTTGAGAATCTATTTTAGGATTGTAGACTCAACAACTAAATCTATCGGTAATGCATGTTCTAACAGCCATCATGAAACATCTTTATAGTGGCATGGCTTGAAACCTTGAAGAGTAAACTGTCGTATTTGGCACAGGTTTGCTTTTCGATTCCTTTTCAAAATTATGAAATACTCTACAAGAATTAAAAAAAGTGATAATTTTTGCACATTTGCTAGATCAGATGATCCTGAAACCTGTGGAACTTTGAAATCCGTCCTAATTAATATCAATGCTAAACTAGAAAACAATTTACAATATTGGGGGAAGGAGAGGAGACTCAAAAGAGTTTTACATCTGGGATCTATTATTAAATCAACTATTGTTATTCATAGGCTCATCTATATGCCTTCGTGATTAGGGGGCATATAAATATTGATGCATTAAATTTGGTTACAGGTAGAAATTATGTTTATTACATGATAGGAGTAATAAACGAGGATGCTATATAAAATATATCATCCTATTCCTCTCAGTGTCTCCCTCTCTCTTTCTTTACACTATCTGGCCATAAGTATCCATACACCCAGTGGTATGGACTTACAGAGTATTGAGGCTCATATTAATATGATGTTGGTTCTCTTTTTGCATCGATGACAGCTTGCACACATCTGGAAAGACTTTCCACCTTGTTTGTGATAGTAGCTATAGGAATTGATTTTCAGGCGACCATCAGAACTGAAGTGAGTGCTTGCAGTGAGGAAGGTTGATTAGGCTGCCTACGTAATCAGAGCTTGAATTTGCCCGAAAGGTGCCCATGGGATTTAGATTGGAGTTATGAGAACGCCAGTTCAGTTTTTGAATTCCTATTTCCTCAAGCCACATCTATACAAACCTCGATGTGTGAATAGACAAGTTATTTTCCAGGAAGAAAAATGGGTCTTCTCCAAAATATTGCTATAAGGTTGGGAGTGCAGCATTGTCCAGAATGTGCACATATATCTCAGGAGTCATGTATTCAACCACATGAACTAACAGACCCAGGCCAAACCACGAACACACCTCCCATACCATTGTGCTTCCACCCCCAAACTTGAAACTTGGTACAATGCCAACTTAAATCGCTTCACTAAAGAAATGTCCGCCATACCCACAAGCGGTCATCTGACTGCTAAACTGTAAAGCGAGATTCATCACTCCAAAGCAGTTTTCCTCAGTCCAATGACGGTGACCTCTGCCCTATTGCAATCGATGCTTCGCATGTTCGGCTTGTGCGCGGCTGCACGACTATGGAATCCATTTTTTTTTAAACTATCGACGGACAATCCTGCTGCTAACACTAACGCCTGACGAGCTTTGGAATTACTGAACGAGAATTCTCTATCTTTTTAAGAGTTTTGCGTTTATCAAGTTTTTTCGGCCTACCAGTTCATTCTCCCCATATTTTTTCATGATCAATTTTATTTCTATTTTCCTCTAATTCCGAATTTAAAGAATATTTTCATTAAAAAAGCGCGCACGAGCACACACACACACACACACAAAATGATAATAGTAATGAATTAAAAAAATGTTGTTATGTGATACCTCATTCACTTGTCGGATATATTGCCAAAATAAATCCAAATTATAAGTTAAATGAACGACTATTTAATTAAATGGAAATATGCAAACTTCTTCGACATTCGTCGCATTGGGTTAATAGTCGATTAATCAAAAATTTTCAATAAATTAGCTTATCACCTTTTTCGGTTATATTGTCAAAATACAAATTATAAGCTGAATGAACGACATTTGAATCAGATGCCTGAAAATCTGCTTAACATATGTCTTCGACATCTATTATTTTCAATTTTTAGGTCCATCGAAAATTGTCTATGAAATACCACCCTATAAAATATTTTGCCAAATATAGTCTAAACAATTTAACCATTACTTGGATATTTCGATTGCTTACAATGCAATATATTAATTTCAAGGAAGTTTTTAAATAATCATGATCAATAATGCGCAGCTCTCTATAACCATCCTGTAATAGCGAACATTTTTGCCGACGAAACTCTAAATATCTCGCCGACGGGGGTGGGGGGCAAGAGGCTACCAACAGGGGGACAATTGCACCCCCACCTCCTACTATCGCCGCCTTTAATATAATTAAAATTTGTCTTTTTAGTCTATATGTTGGCGCTATTACAATCATTTTGACTTTTTAGTGATTGAATGGAAATATTTTTCCAACATGTCATCGCAAAGTAGCTATCTGTAAGAAGCAAGCAATCTTTTGTAGGCACTGCGAGAGCATCTAGAGCTTAGCAATGGCACTGGTTTTTGCTGTAAAAATGGAGTTGACAGATTTGAGTTTGAAATGTGAATTTTTGAATTGAGGGAAAACTAACAATTGAAGTGTGCTGGAGTGTTTTGGATGCGTCAGTAGCGATAATAAAATGATCCGAATATATTCTTAATTATAGTTATTAATTTGAAACAAAGTGAAATTTTTATTTTGAAATTTAAAAACTGTAACAAAAATTTCGAAATAACTAAAGTTAGTCGAAGAGATTTAAGGCAAAATGAGAATTTGGTTGAAGTTTTGGAGACTTTACTAAGTTTTCATTCTTTTTAGAGAAATGCATATCAAGAAATTTAATCGTTTCATTCCATTTTAAAGAGTGAACCGAATAAGAAACGGGTGGGTAAATTGCAACCTTTTCCTGGACAATTCCCCTATTACTCTTTTTAAAAAAATCATTTCTATTTTCTAATATTTTGCATCATTTGAGCAAAGTATTTTTTTAGTAATAATTTCCCAGGAATGGCGGCTACAGAAGAAAGTAGCGGATAAAGATGACAAACAGAATAGGTCAGAGAACTTAAGAAAGAAATCGATAAAACTACAAACTACTTCTGAAGCTGACATCATTCCAACCGTCCGGTGTGAAAATTTCAGCTCACCAATTAATTTCAAATTGTTTTGAAATTTTTACAACATCAATTTGATTCGGCTGACATTCCCAAGCAATGGAAACTTGCTTTCATTATTCCGATTTGGGAACTATAAAAATCCTTAATATCGGCCTGCTTCATAACCTCATTTTTTTGCAAAATCTTTGAAAGCATCCTCACTCTGTGTGTTATTTAACTTGTAACAAAACGCTCCACAATAGTCCGCATAGTTTCAGTCTGTCCTGAAGGATTTATAAAAAAGAATGCCTCCAACGAATCTGGAAAGTTCTATGCTGATGGAAATTGAATAGCTATTTTTCTGTGTTGCCTTTTATACCAAGTTGTAAGCATTTAAAAATAAAACCACCAATACAGAATCATATGCTCTTCTAATATCAGGAAATATATGTATATATTGTTAAAAAATTTCTATGATTTTGCTTGAACATTGTAAATTGCAATTTGGTTCTCTCTGAAAAGAATGAAACCATGCGGACTATTGAGGAGCTTTTTGTTACAAGTTAAGTAACACGCTGAGAGAGGATGCTTTCAAAGATTTTGAAAAAGAAAAAAAAAAGAAAAGAAAGGAAAGGGGAAAAAAAAAGAGGTTATGAAGCAGGCCGATACTAAGAAATTTTGTACAGTTTCCAAATCGGAATAACGAAAGCGTGTTCCCATTGCTCGGAAATGTCAACCGAATCAAATTAATGTTGAAAAAATTTCAAAACAATTTGAAATTATTTGGTGCTGAAATTTTCACACCGGACGGCTGGAATGGTGGCAGCTTCAGAAGTAGTTTTTAGTATTATCGATTTCATTCTTAAGTTTCAGAATTTGCAGTTGAGGAAGAAGTTTATTCCAGAAGATGTCCGATGGTTTAATGCTTTTATTTTGATTAGAAAAGATATTAGCAAATTATTCACTTTAATGTATTAGATTTTAAATATAGCGATAGAACTATTTCTGTATTTGTTTTATAAAACTATAAAATAATATTATGTTGAGAGCTCTGATTTGTATGATTCGAATTATTTAGATTTTTTTTTAAAAAATGGATCATTGGATATAATGCATTTTTTCACTCAACATTCTCTTTCCCCATTTATTATTTGAAAACTTTTTTAATTTTTATCCATTCAAATGCTGGAATGTCTAGGATATTTCACTGACTTATAATTCAGAGAATAGAAAGACTACAAAAAATTTAGATTTCATAATTTTTTCAGAAATACATTTATTGACCGAAACAAAATAAAATGTTATTATCTGTCATCTAAATATTTTTGAAAATGAAACAAAACGATGAGGATCTTGATAACCTGGGTGAATACGAATGAAATAAAAAATATGAAGACTTATCACCAGTAAGAAAAGGCAAACGTCAAATATAGTCACAAAAGACTGGCAAGGTTTTGGAATTCAAATATTTATTTACACAGATTACACAAATCACATGCATAAGACTAGATTTACTACTCGTCATCAGTACACATTCATGGAATATAAATATGTCGACACTTTTTTCTACAGATTGCTAAACATACATCGGATTAAACCCACATATTCACAGATACATTGTAAATATATTTCTTTTGAACAATAAATAACACTTGTGTAAAATTTTCTACTTCCATTCCATGCTTCTTTGAGTTTTAGATTATTTTATAAAATCATTTTTAGAAACAATTTTTTTCAGTGTATTGTTTTAATGCAGTTTAATTTGTGAAGCTGAATATACAGGCGAATATTTCGTATTGCAAGGGATTTTGCGAATGCATTATAGTATTGAAATAGTAGGATACAGGGCAAGATTGCTTTTTCAATTTAGTTGTTATATAAACCTGAGTATTTTGAAAACCCACGATCAATAGAAAGTGCCACTGCACGATTACATTTTGACTGCCTTGAGATAATTCATTGTTTGATTTTTATCTTCTGATAATTCCTAGTAGCACACAAATATTGTACAATATTGATCCATATTCGCAATATTGTTTAATATTGTAGAATATTGCTGAATATCATATCATATCGCACAATATTGTACAATATTATGCTACAGGATGTGTTACCTGGGATCAAGTGGATGGAAAACCTATCAGGTATCCTAGGAAAAGGTCTTTTTAGAATTACCTCTTGAGGGAAACTAAGTGTCCTCTTTTCACTATTTCGCTGTCACAACGGTTCTTCTTTCTATCGGCTCAAAGCTTCTGTGAATACAAGTTTCCTGCACAGACAAATAAGCCTGACTTTCCAGTTAGCTCGAAATTTATAGGATATTTTATGATATGATGTGGTATCCTGAATGCTGTAAAATATTGTAGAGCCTCTTGTGTTAAAAGTGTTTCCAATACACATCAGACAGCTGTTCTGGATTATCCCGCAGATGCTGGATGATGTGAGGCATCAGTTTGAGCATTTTTAACTGATGCGTTTTTATCTGTTTTCTTCAACTGAAGACCTGGTTTTACCTTAAAAGGGGCCTCAAGATGAAGACGAGTTATCTGAAGAATTAATATGACAGCCGATGAACAATAGAATGAATTGAAACTCATGTTGTGTCATAACAGCAGTAGCCTCATCCTTAGAGGTCAGATGTTTCTAAATTTTGTGACTTCAGTTTACTCATGTTTATAGAGGCAATGAGGAAGACAGAACTGATAAAGTACCTTATCCCATCACTAGGTCTAATACATCGATTGGCTTTGAGTTTCTCCTTCCTTCAATGAATATAACAAATGTAAATATTAGAAAATGAAATTGATGGAATGGAATTGGTAATGGACATCTAATGAGCTTGTATGGCTTACTAACTATCGAAGTAAATCAACCATGACTGCAGAAGTTTACTAACTTCTATAATCTTTTGACGTTAAATATTTTATAGTCTTTTATCGTTCATTTCTCGCAGTATTATATCAGTAGTTTTAGTAGTAACATGTCTTAGGGAAGTAGGACAAAATTAATTTGGGGCAAGAGAAGCATTTACTGTCGACCCCCGAATGACACGAAAACTAAACTAGATGCATATTAACATGAAGTCCTAACTATAGTAGAACCATTATATTCAACACTTCTTCTTGAAGTTTGACTTTTTCTAGTCATTTGGCGGGTGTTTTGGGGGAAATTTTCAGTTCACATTCAGTATAAATGGAAATATAGCGACTTCATACTGCTTGGAATATGGCACAGTAACTTTCACCAATACTTGAGATCATAAACATCTGAATACTAAGAAACGGGAAGGTGAATCCCCCTTGAAGTTGGGGCCGATCCTTCACGACCCGGGCACACACTTTAGACGGATAACAGTCACAAGGTCATGTGCTGGTCGAGGTTGGGATAGGCTTGGTGCTTGCAGCTGGGAGCCAACGGGGTTTCGTTCATCGTGATATTTTCTGGCCTTGCCGGACAAGAGTTTTTGGAGGGGTGGTCTGGGCCCTGTGAGTAGCACACGTTATGGTCTGAGTTGTGTTTGTTGCTGGGAAACTTGGTGTTGCGCAAGGAAGAGGGAGAAGACGAGGAGCAAATGCTGTTCCGGTAGTTGTCCTTGCAACCTGCAACAGTAGGAAGAATGAGAACAAAACATGGAATGAAATAAAAAAAAGTAGAAAAGAAGGTTCAAGCTGATAGCAGGGGGGATGCAAAATTTTCTATCACAGCTCCTAGTGAAATAAACCTATTATTAATGTATTGTTACAAGCGGGTGAGCGCCGCGAAAATGAACCGAAGATGGCGACGTTTGTCAAGGAGCTTCGAGGTAGCTAGCTCGATTGGTTTGGCGAAAGGAATAGTCTAGTAGCCGCTGGATCGATCGTTTTTTTAGAAGTTTCGTGTGTTTCGGGGCACGCGCTTCCTCGGCTATATAAGAGACGAGTAGCAGTAGACAGTTAGAAGACTCTCGGAAGAGTAGACCGTAGACTCTCGGAAGAGAAGCGTCTCGCTGGACTAGAGGATTACTGAGCTGTGTTTACTTTTGCTGTTAATGTTGTATAATTGAGCTCGCTGTGATTTACTGTGCTATACGATAGCTGTTTTGAAGTCTGTTTTTATTGTGCATAAGGCTTGCATTTACGCTGTAAGTGTCTGTTGACTGCTAGATTGTGTTTATCTGAAGTTTTACTTTATCAAGTCATCCTGTAAATAGCTGTAAATAAATTTATTTGTGCTGTACTCAAGTAAAGTCCATTCAATCCGAACCCGCTACGTTAAAAATGTAACAATATATTTAGAAGGTGCCGAAATATTTAAGTACAATATCTGTAATAATATTGAATGAAGAATTAGTTGTAGTTTTGAATTAAAGATCATGCCAGTATAGTCTCTATTGCCAAAAATTAAGCTTGTACTCCTTGAAATGATGATAAATTGTTATCATTAGTATCATAATTATATAAGAGAAACTGACGGCTTCAAATTTCAGCAACTAACAGAATTTGAATCCAAAAAAATAATATTTCGGCTATTTTTCACTTTTATTTTGTGATTTTATGTCGAAATCTCCCCTCATTTATATTAGTTCTATGCAATAAAAATAATCTTCTTTGAAAACACATCTAGAGATTCGCGAATGTTTAGAAAGCAATAAAAATGTTTACACTATAGACTTTTTTGAATCTTGATATGCTTTAAAAGATACTGGCAAAATTTTTGATTTTACCTAAGAGATGAGTAAAAGATAAATTCCTCTGACGAATTCCCTACTTCAGCTCCACGATTTTTATAAAATACTTTTTTGTTGTGCATTTAATACTGATTTCTTTCTTTAACCTTGAATAAACATTATTCATTTGATTACAAATCTATATATCTCAAAATAAAAAAAGCACCTCTTAAATTGTAATTCCCTTTTCATTAAGGCATTGAAAGTCTTTGGAAGATGATTTGTATTCTGATTTTACAACACGTGGTCTTGTTTTTTCTTGTCCAATATTTATTCTTTACATATAATAAAGATAAATGTGCGTGTTGACACTCTGTAAGTCAGACGACTTCACACAAAGCTACCAAAATTGGCACATATATATAGTTGAGTATGGCAATGTACATCGCGGAAATTTACATAAGCCAACTTTAAAATGTTTAAGAATTTTTTTTGAAACAACTATTGAGTGTTTTATTCTCCTTTTACCTTTAAGTCCAACTGCAACTCAGCTGAGAACTGAAATAAATAAAAATAATAATTGAAAAGTGGCAGGTTCGTTAGGAAGCCACCAATAAAGGTGTTTAGACTAAAAAATTTATTCAAACAGTGCATCCTAAAAGACTATATGGTGACTTTTTCATAAACCAAATCATAACTGGTCATGGGGTTTTTAACGTTCACCAAGCTAGGTTATTTGTAAAATCTGATAAATACAGATGTGGCAAATCTTCTGGAACCATTCAACATATACAGGAATGCGATTTATGGGAAAATACCCGAACAACATGTCAATTAGGCTGGAGAAATTTGGACATCAAATTGCTATTAAAATTTCCTCTCTTTAGGGCAAATGCTTCCGAAATTATCAATAATCTTATGCAGTTGGAATCCGTGGAGAACGATTGAAATTACTTCTTACTTTGACATTAGGTTTCTTCGTCTATGTTGTATATGGAAACTATATTTTGTATATATGTTTTATGCTTTTAGGTTACCAAGAGCTTACTTTGTATATAGTTGTTGTATACTTTTCTTTTTAACAGCATTTTCTTAGTTAACCTTGTATACATTTTTATGTTCCTCTAATAACCGTTGAAATGTTTATACCTTTTTCTTTTTAACAGCATTTTCTTAGTTATCGTTGTTTACATTTATATGTTTCTCTAATATCTGTTGAAATATTTGGTAATTACTATACTTGGAGACAAGGTGACATTTTTTGAGAATTTAAATTCGTATCTCTTTCCGATCTGGTTCTTTGAATAAAATTTTATGAAAATTAAGTTGATTAACCTGCACTTCTGTGCTCGGTGGGGGTTGCTTTGTGGCGGTGCAACGTTATATCCGAATGGCTTCGGCCGGGACGGAGTATACTTATGCTATTCCCCTTTTACCTTCCCTCCGTTGGGCAAATCGAAATGAGGATGAGATGCTTCCGAGATGATGATTAGATTTCATTATTCTGGAGGGTACACAAATAGGTGAGGGTTTGGCTCCTTCCATTGATGACGGAACGCACTTCCTACGAGAAGAGTTGGGCTGTGGGCGGTGATGGCCCTTATGATTCAATCACAGTTCCTGTCAGTGTTGCTGTTGTGGTAGCTCAGTGATTCAGTTTTATGGTTTATTCTGTGTGCCTTCGGGTGGGATGGAGAGACTGGTATGACTTCCCCTTTTACCTCCCATTTATTTCATTTAGCAACCAATGACTCGGATTGTATTAATCAATCATTATGCTATAATTTTATTAATGCTGAAACCTCGTGCATTTTTCATTTTAGTCGCGTGAACTCTCACTCTGCTTGAAGAACAGGAATTGACTCCAATTAACGTTGTGTAATCAGTCTTCAAGAACGTGCATTCGCATTAATTTATTTATTCACATAAATTATAGATTTATTTCCCATTTCATTCAGGTGTTTAAACCGAAGAAACTAAAACGTATACTAATTCGTTCTCAAACACGATGACTGGCCCTACTTTCTCTTTTCATATTTAACACTCATTTCTAATCCATACTAGGGATTCGAGAATGACATTTGAGTTATCAGCGGATGAATTGCGCTCCGAAAAAACAAGCTAAATTGCCAGCCCTTTCCGTTTCTGAAAGCCCTACAACTTCCTCTGCTCGAAAATTCTCTTCTACGGGAGTATTTTCGAAAAGCAAATGAAGTCTTTCGTTCCTCGGCACGAGGGAAGCTGGAGAAGCCCCACGATAACCCCTTCCGAACGGAACCAGGAAATGAAATCGCGTCACATTTCTTCCTCCCTTCAAATATGATGAGCAGCCCGTCAAACGATTAATAGGTTTTTTTATTTCTTTTTTCTGTTCTCGTAATAAGTTTTAACTGAACAGAAGAGAGAGTCATTTCTAGTAGAGCGAAAAACGATTCTTTTGATCTTTGAAATGATTTTCATTTTCTCCTATTATGTATTTTGTAACAACACATCATTATAGTTACATTTATTTAAATGAAAGTAAAACTAATTTTTTCGTTTTTCAAAAAATATTTTTTAACTTTTAGAAAAGATTAATTATCATTCTTCTTTTCTGTTTACAGTTACATTATTCATATTTGTTACATTATAAGAGTTCTGAATAAAAATGTAACACTAATTAAAAAAGATTAAAATGAAATCTGATATGCATATTTCAATGTATCAAGTCAGAACATCATTTCTCGAACGGCCAAGCACCACGTGTCTCGTTCAAGTTAAATTATATATATTTTTTTCATTTTAATTTTTGCATTGAATGAATCACTTTAGTATTGCAAATGATAAAAAAAACTGTCTCGCATTGATTGTTTAAAAAAATATCACATTTCCTATTTATTTCATTTCATATAATCGCGCGCTCAAACTTATAAAATAAGTTTTATTTGTTGTAGTCATTAACTTATTTTTTTAAATCAGAGCTTTTGTAAATGGAATGGCAACGCGTTATTAAAAGCTGATTTTTTGAGATGCTCGTGCAGATAACAAAATTTCAATTTTTCGCCTACGGATTTTTGTTGACGGAAAAAAAACCACGTCCCAAAAACCACGTCCTGTTCTGACATGATAAAATCGTGGGAAATTTTTAAAGAACAATTTATGTTAATTTGTAAAGCATAAATCTGAATCCAAATATCTAAGATAAATACCAAACAACTGCGCAAATTTTTTATCATTTCATTTGCGTATATTGTTTCAGTTCTTAAAAAACCAGTTATGCATTAATCAATAAACTTATATAAATTTTGCGCCCAAATTGCTTCACTCGGTAGTAATTAAAAATGATTTCAACTTCAATATTCGTAATAAAACACAATAAATGAAAGATAAACATACAGAAAACAATCAATTAATAACATATCTTACTACCATACCTCGCATCAATAAATTTCTTTTAAAAATACATATAATAAGTCTTTTTTATTCACTTTTTAAGTTCATATTTAAAAAATTCTCTTTTCAATTTTATTTGATTATTTCTTTGTATTTCAGCTAATAAATACTCTAAATAAGGTGTGGGGGAAACTTAGTACCTAAAAGAATACAATAGCTAGAATATGCTAGAAATGAGTTATAAGAAGTGATAGTGGTTTAATTAATTAAATCTTGAATAAATTAATAACATTTCATTTCTGAAAAAAATTGAGTGAACTTTTTGGAGTTTTATTTTCATACATTTATGCCAATTTTTATACAAGAAGAAACAACAGTGTTGAAGCCTTCTTGAAAATTGTATTACCTATATAATTTTAAAAATATATATATGATTTCACTGAAAAAACAACCTGTTTATAAGAATTTTCTATCAATTAGAATTCTTGAACGAAAAAAAAAAACTTATTCTAAAAGCGTTATTCTGCGACTTTAGATGGCATTAAATTGTTTGATTTTCAAACAAAGTAGCAAAATGAAATTTGAAATTATTATATTTATTTTGATTTTTAAGTCGGAATGGATTTTCAAATGTCCATTATTCTGAGGAGTAATAATTTTCAATTTTTTCCGAGTATGAACCACAAAAAGTAAAACTTTTTAAATTTAATTTTCACCTTGTTTTTTAATAGATCATTCTGATTACATTTAAAATCGTAAAATAAAAATTTTAAGGGTAAATTTTTTCAGACTTTGAATTCTAATTGATAGAAATGTGTTTATGGGCCTTTTTGGTTAACCTAATATATATATATATATATATATAACAAAGTCGAATATTTCAAAAATCAACGTTAATGTTCATCTCAAATTTTTACCTGTTACTTCTTTCAATACAATACAAGTAAGCACTTTTAATTTCGAAATTTATTTAAAAAAATTTATTTCTCGTCTAATTAAGCTATTATTAGTTTCTATGGCTTATTTTAATATCTACTTCTTAATTTGCGAATTTCTGTCAGTTATTAAATTTTTATTTAAGAGCGAAAATTCTGTTTTAAAACTTCCATCTCCGTTCATCCCTTTGTTAGGTAATATACTGTTAAGGAAAATTCTCACCTTTTCACTTTTAAATGGAGGTGGGCTTGAATTGTGTGAAGACCCAATAAACAGGCCTCAGTAAAAAACAACAAATTCGTTTATTTGACACGAAGACACCAACGCAAAGACAACGAATGCACAGACGACAAATAGGTACAGCCTAGACGAACCCAGGACAGTACACCATAGCAGACAGTAGCCCACAAGTAGTAATCGACCACAGCTCTCAAAGTACAGACAGGATGGAGCAGTAGAGGGAGATCCTCGTAGTTTCGCTCTACGGTCTCTCCAGGCGGCGGCTGAACTTATCACTGTCTCCTTGCTTTAGGTGCCGACTCACCACCCATCACTATACGTCGCTGCTTCTTCAGTGGGCAACACGACTCGATACACAGCAGTTCAGCCGTCTTCACTTTGACGCCAAGCCCTGACATCATTAACGCGAAATCCTTCAGCACACAACAGTGTTGGTAGTAAAATGGTCTTTCTTACGATGGAACTATTCATGCTGAGAAGCAAAATTAGTTTGTAAAAATATTCAGTTGCAAACACAGAGGCTTGTTTTCGATAACCACTCAACAAGCCAATAAAATTGTGGTCATACACATTCCTATTTCACATTTCGCTAGCTTGAATGACAGTTCCTCTGGACTATTAGTTCTAATGATCCAAACGAAGGAATTATATTTCAGCAGAGTAGTGAATATGTGCATTAATTTGTACATAAAAATTTAGCTTAAAATTTTAAAAGTTTATTAACTTGCTATCACCTTCAACATCCCTTTTCGGATGTATTAAGTCTTATGTAATCGTCAGAAACAACTTTCAAATTACCAGTTTCAATTAATGTTTATTTTTAACTCAATAAGGAAAATTGATTAACCAGTTTCACATCTGCAACCACTGGACCGATTTTGCAAATTTTTGCTTTGTATGAAACATCAGTGCTTTAGCTATTCTATTAAAATCCTTCTCCCCTTCATTTTCGAAAGAAATTGAAAAAAAAAAACAATATTATCTCACTGTGCCTTCTTTATAGTGAAATCATTTGACAGAGTTGCTCAACTTACATTTCCCAACCGATTTTAAAAATTGTAATTTTATTTGAAAGCTCATGTTCCTTAGACGTGTTGCTAAAGCTTGATTGTCCGCCTTCTCAATGCTCTGCGTATAAATTGAAAACACTCAACTTTGCAGTACATTCTCTATGGCGAAATAACTCTACAAAATTTTTTAGTAACATCAACCAAAGTACTAAATTCGAATTTTCCTTCATATGAGTATTTTTGACCCTCAGAAAACTAAGATTAAAATTCTGACGTAACCCTTAATCGCAAGAAGAATAATTTTACGCATTTTCGTCCCCAAGTTGACAACTTTACCTGCATATCTAACCATTCAGAACGCTGTAACGTTATAGTGAAGTTTTTATGTATATTAACTACATTTTTAATACCTTTGTTGTGATGGGATGTAGTTCATCAAATTCGACTAATATGGCAAACTTAACATTATGATTATTAACTATTTTTGTTATTGGATACATCATAATATTTTTTCAGATTATATTATTGAAACATAATTATTCGAAGAAATTCAGTTTTAAATGTTAAAATAATGAGGCCTACCTCCGTTGAGCAGGTTGGATGGTGGCGCCTGATAGAGGCCTGCCGCGGGCAGTGCCAAGCAGGAAGAATTCCTGTTGTGAGGGCACATGACGGCGTCCTTCGTGTTCTTCTCCGGCTTGAAGACGGCGATGTACACCTTGGGCATGAAGAGGCAGGCGAGCTGCACTGCGCCGCTCAGACTCAGCAGCGAGCTGAGGGTGACGGAGCGGATGGTGTTGCTGGTGCTCAGCACGAAGAGAGGGAGGAAGGCCAGCCAGATGACGCACGTCGTGTAATTGGTGAAAGTCAGGTACCTGGGGGAATGAGATGATTTAAAATGATCAAATGAAAAACAAAAACAACCGTGGTCTGAGAATATTTTTCCAAAATCTTCTTTATATAAAAGCATTTGATCTCCATTCCCAATATAAGATCCTGCTTAATATGGAATAACAGCTTTTTGCATTAAAAGGCCACGTCAATCGAACAAGCGCTCGCCATTAGGCACACCGAAGAAAAAAAGAAGATAGTTTAAAGCAAATTATTTTAAAATTTGCACTCGCCTTCAATGGTTTCCATCATTTCTGAGCATTTTTATGTCCTTGGAGTAAAATAATTTGCTGGTGATGATATTTTAGTGGAGTAAATCGACTTCCAACCACGACCGTGATCTTCCATGTATAAATATAATGTGCATTTCCAATTCTATTATTATTCTGGTAATTGAACAGATTGATTGGCAAACCAGGGGAATTTTAATAAAATCGGAATGTTTACAGAAGTTATAACATAAATAAATATTCATAGAATTTACAATCATGTAAAATTTTTTTAATGATATCTAATCATTTACTATAATTATATACTTTGTAATAGGACAGAAAAAATATCTGGTGTCATAATAAACAGAACAATGCTGCCATGTTTTTTAAGAAATTAATAATTCGGCACTTATTGCTATTGTTATCATAACATGGTAGATGAAAGGACTATTACAAGTAATGTAAAATAGCTTAGCTAATAGTTACGAAGGAAAAAAAAATCTCTTTTGAAAAGGTGATTACAGATGAGCAAGAAGAAATAATGGGCTGACGGAGATCCTCACTATACGTCACCGGTGCCTATATTTGACCCTAAAATGACAGTGTGGTTGACATTGAAAGCCCACTCTTTCTTGGCTCGTCTTCGAAGAGATCACTTCCGCACATATGAAAACGTGCTGTGCTCAGTCACAAGTGTTCTATGAACAATAATGTTGCAGAATCATCTAAATCTAGAATTTAAGCAGCGAAGGGACTTTGTTATTTTTAATACAAATGCCCCGTGCCATGGACAAGCCCTCTGACACAGTAATCGATTTTAGTCCGAGGGTGTGTCTTTTATTTCAAGTAGCCCCAACTAGGTTTGAAGTAACTCCAAATGTACATCTTAGCTACCCAATCATCACATTCGATTGCACATCCTCTTTTTACTGGAGGGCACATTCATACACTTCATAGATAGCCCACAGAAAAGCAACCATGGCCTGAGTGGGACTCGAACCCTCGACACCCATATCACAATCTACCTTTGCGGCAAGACGCCGGCACATGTGTCTTGAACTTATGCTGAGATGTTTCTTATACTCCCGACTACATAGAATCCAATGACAATATCTAAAATTTTCTTTCCATTAGTTGAGGGGATAGGTATCTAGTATTCATATAGAGAGGAAATTTTCTTTTTGTCATCACTATGTACATAGAAAACCCCCCAGAGGAATAAAGTATTAATTAACAATAAATGAATTTAAATATATTCACATTATTAAATCCCTAATTATTAAAACATGCTATGGTTAAGGATGGTTAAGAAATGTTATGGTTAATTTGGAGGAAGAAGTTCATCTCTCAGACATGCATTTGACCAGCATTTTTACATCGATGAGCACTTTAGCAGTAAATTGTTGATTGCCGTTGGATTAGGTTATGGAAGGTTTTCTTAGTTTTTCATCAAAGTGAGAAATAAATGGGGACTGTTTTCTCCAGAAATTCTCCGAGAAGGGAACTTTTCCTACATGTTCAAATTAAATAAAATTTCTACTTTATGAGTAACCTTAATTTCCAGCTTTATTTAGATTAACATAAGATGAAATATTATTTTTTCACCCAAGCCTTAGCTACATGGGATTAGCTAAGCATGTTAGTAAGAAGGATTAGAGACACAGCTAATATCGGAGATTATTCAATTACGTATTTCGCATATAAATGCCATTCTGAATTACATAAGCCAAATAAAATTCGGGAGAATTTGACAAGAATATTTGTTGACAATCATGACCCTATTGACCCAGTGCTTCGAATTCAGTGAATACTAGATATTATTGACTTGAATCAGCATGAATTATTAAATAGATACCATATGTAATCAGCCCTTGTTATTAAAGCATAATAATAATGTAAAAATCTTCTATATAAATATCTTACATATAACAACTTAATAATTCTGAGCTTTTTTATCTGCCACATTAACTTAATTCTCTTTTATTAACATTCTGTTTTGAAGCTATGTGAAGTCTATTTTCGGACGAGCTTCATAAGCAGTGATACGATAACGTGGATGATACTTGAACCAGCAATACTTATTCACGCTTCCTCACAACACTATTGGAAGAAAGTTTGATTATTGGCGGAATAAGTGTAAGCAAAGTTCGATTAAACAGTGATCGTCCGTAGAATCGGAATTTCAATCAGGATCTTCCGGTCTTGAAATCATGGTTTTGCCACGAGACTGCCAATGCGCGTCAAAAGAAGAGATAAAAGTTAATTGTCCCATAACATTCAGGAAGTGAGAAGGGCATACCTGGCCTCATTGAATCCATCCGGGCATTTCCGTGTTTTGAAGGCGTATACCGTGCAAAAGCCAATGAGGACGAAAGGGTAGATGAGTCCTACTAGGTATGAGGCGGTGTCCGAACCCAGACAGATGAGCACGTTCTCTTCTCGTGTGGGGTACATGTACGTCACTGCCGGACGGTCGTACAGCAGCCACGTTGTGTTGATAATACCTGTGAGCAATTGAAGCTATTTAGATCTAATATGTTTCATATATCAGTGCTTTATCAATGCAAAAATAACCTAATTAGTAGTAATTTTGTAAGAGATAACCATCTTCACGTATTCAATTTTTAGACATAGCCGTTTTCCGAAAATATTTCAAATATATCACTTTGTATCAATTGAATTACTAACTGCATTCAGAAAAGGGGTACTTTTCCGTTATCAGGACGCAACTAAAAATCTCCAACTAATGTAGAATTCCACCAAATTTCTTACAGTGATTTTAAAGCGAAAAATCGCCAAATAATTTAGAACTCTGCCAAATTTTCTTGGCGTTTTTTCGCTTGCATCCGGCTAACGGAAAAGTACCAGAGAAGAATTAGAAGTGGTTACATTTTGAAAGTAAACATTGAGTTTCAAAATTTATACAATAGTAGTTAACTTCTCAACTGAAGAATTGCGTCCAAATGTGATTGAAGGGATGAAACCCCTTCCTTAATAACCATTGGACTGGCATAAATTAGTTTATTACTATGATAAAAAAATGAGGAAATATAACAGCGGTTTAACATCAAAATAGTGATGCAAAACTGTTATTGTAGGTCTGCATCACTAACTTTCTCATATCCTTTCTTAGTTTCAACAAAATGCATTGCGTCACGATAATTTTTATTAACCATGAATTAATACCAAAAACTGCCCGTTTAAATTTTTATTTAATTCTTAAAGCTATTTCTTTTTTGCCAATACGGAACAAAGCCTTTTTATTTCCCTCCTTTACTTTTAAACTACCATCCACACATTATACTGTATGTCCTGAATTATCCTTTTATTATTATTTAAAAACTCTTAGCTATCTCAGTATAAAATAAATTTCTTTATTTATCTTCAACTAGCAGTACCCACACGGCGTTTCCCATGGTATAGCATCCAAGAATAAAAAATAGCTTTAAGCTTAAGTCTAGCCTCCACCCGATATGACATGGACATGTCACACAACATTAAACAAACATAAAAACATGTTGAGGTTGGATTTCCTTCTTTTCGGTATACTGAGATTTGAATCGCTGTTTAAAATCAGACGTAAAAAAAATATATAGCATATGAATACCACAGTTCTTGCTTTTTGCGCATGGGTAGTTTGCTGTTTTAGAGCATACGTGAATAAATTAAAATCACAGTTATAAGATTCTCCTTTTTATTTTGATATCATTTCAATGTACTAACATTCCTCAATATATGCTCTACAAAACAGTACAAATATCTCCAATACCCATGAACTGTTTCTCGATTTTTTTGTGGTTCAAACATAACAGATGCTTTAAGGAGACTTTATTTTATACAATATATTGACGCAGACTTTAAAGCTGACTTTAAATTCACAATAAATATGATTTAGAAGATGCGAGATAAAATGATGTAACAAAAATTAGTTTCGAATGAACATGAAATGGTATTCTATTACCCACATTAGAGTTTATTATTTAGTAAAATAAGCAGGATTTCACAACGTTGGAATATGAGAATCTTTAAGTGTATAAACATCTTAAACTTCTAAAAAAATGCGTGATGCATCCTCATAAGGGAAACGCCAATCTATAAAGTTTAATTTCGAAGTGTTGTGCTTTTGAAACAATCTCACGAATTCCGTCACATTAATTTCAACGGAATCTGCAGCCGAGACATTCCTAAACCAATTATTTTGATTCCGTTAAGGAATTCTCTAAGAAACTTCCAGGGTCGAGAGCTCGTTAAACATTCATTAAATCCATACCCGCACGTGCCGATAAAGTCAAGATGCGTGTTTGCACAAGTTTGCCATCGCCATGGAAACGCTGTCCATTTGCATCGAGCTGTCCTGAAGAGTAGCCTTCATGGGAGTTTGCTTACATCGCAAAATATTAGGATATTTCTTACTTAAATTTGCAGACATACCCTCAACACGATAATTTTGGAATTGATATTGTTTTACAATAAATATTGATGATACTTTTGTTAAAGGCGATTAAAACGATCACTCTTCGATCCCTGATCTTTACAACTAGTGACCCAAAGTTTAGATGTCGAGGCTCTGAAGAAATATTGGAAATGTATTACTGGTTTAGATGTCATGTTTTAAACTAAACGATGACCAATAGTTCTTTCAGTAGCTTTAAATACCATTTATTAATATAATTAATGAAATCAAAATAAAAAATGAAATCTACGGTCTCAAATTTCAAGTTATCATGTAAGAACATTATTAAGTGACTATTTGTCTAAATAAATTTAAGTCATTAACCAGGTTACACCAGTTTGAAAAAATTACGAGACTTCTCCCTCTCTCTAATGATATATTTTTAAAAACTTTCTTTTTCAATTTTTCTAGCTGGCAAACAAAGTTTTGAAGCTCAACCAATTTTAAGATAAAAGTAATTAGTAATTTCGACGGAAAGTTCACTATTACTGGAAGTTATTGTATATGTGGTAAAATCCAATGAACGTAATGCAGATTGATATCAAAATTATATTCTAATATTTGCAGTATTTTGAAAAATGCAATTATTAAGAATGCGCTTATAATATCATTGAAGAATAAATATAAGTCACGTTTTACAAAATTGCGATAGTTAAAACTAAAAAAAAAATCCCCCCTCCCCCCAAAAACCGATAATTTTCTGAACTTGAGATTAATTATTTAAAAGTAAAAAAATCGTAAATAAGCTGTAAGATGACGTCATTTCATAGAAACAATTAATAAAAAGGAATTGATAGTAACTTTAATTAAATATTTCAAACAATACTGGCAAAAACAAACCTCAGATGTCATGGGAGAGGTGACTCGCTATCTACCAATGGATAGACGAATATTTTTTTGCCCGTAAATTTCGGAGACACCGAAACCTCCTAATTAAAACAGCACCATGTTTCATATGATAGCAAGCACATGATTAATTTGTGGATATATGAAATTAAAACTTGATTAATGAATGAAAAAAAAATGCGTGCAATTTTAAAGTTGTTTTAATAGTAAACCTACATATTGCTCTAAAATACTCGATATTAAAAAATTCAATTGAAATTTTTTACTTTCTCGTATGCGAGATATACAAAAAGAAAGAAATTCAGACGTCACAGATTGATGAATCTTCAATATTTAGATCCTCTAAAGACCAAAACATAACTTAAAAATATATCTGTATATATTCTCTAAATATCGGTCTCTATGTACTCAAGCAAAATAAGGTGAATCAGGAAGAACCAAAAGGCCAGAATGTCCACTGAGTTGTTATTTCTAATGGCACTTGCCATTGACTTGCTCGCTAAACCAGTCAGCGATTTTAAGCAGATGATGTATCTCTTCTCTTAAGAAGCGCCAACTAGGATAAAGAGTGCGTCTTACTTACTTACGTATCACATTCGCTTGCACACTACCCTTTTACAGGTTGGAACATTCACACTTATCCCAGATAGAATATTTAAAAAACAACTACGTCCGAATCGGGACTCGAACCCAGGACGAGAAGATGGGGACGGGGCAGACGACCTACCCACGTGCCAGGTCATCGACATGCAATGAATAAAACACCTTTTGAAAACTGTTCGAGAATTTCATTTATTGTATGACAGAAATAAATACAAGACACGATCTATTGTGAAAATATTTGAGATAGCCTAGGACAGATACTTTTCAATTTCTTTTTGTATTTATCATTTTATATATTATTAAATTAGCTTATAGCTTGCCGCTTTCTGGTACAAAGGTAGCACATCTTCCTCGTGTTCTGTGAGTCCCGGGTTCTGGTCCAAGTTCGGGCACGGGTGTTCTGTGTTCTATCTGTCAGATGTGTGAATCTGCCCCTCTGTAAAAAGGGGCTGTGCAAGCGAATGTAACAAGAGATGCTTACCTTCGGCCTTTTTTTGTGTGAAATATCGTTCTCTGTCTTCCACAGTCTCTGTGTGCAATTTAGTTCCCATTATGTTCATAAATTCACAATTGTTTCCAAAAAAGGAAATTTATTTTATTGTCTTTCTATATCTCAATCAATTATCGATAAACTGGCTCTACAATCTATGCTTTATTGATCGATTCCTATGAATTGTTTAGAATTGATTCATCAGTCATATTTGGCTATATTGCAAGAATTATATTCAATTGGAAAATGTTCTTATGTATATATATTGAATTTATGAGCATGTGGTCGCCCGCCCTCTAAATAGGGTTGTGACGTGTGTGTAGCTAAGTAATACTCTTGGCACTAGATGGCGCTACTTTTAAAACAAATAGATGCACATATTAGGCTTAAAATCTGGTGATAGTATCAGTGGGGCTTTTCCATGGCAAGTGCCATAAGTAACAACAAAAACAACAGTTCATAGTTTAGATATTTTATTTAAAAATGGTCATTTAAGGAAAAATTTTAAAATTTTGTAAAAGGTTTAGAATATATGAATTTCAGATGAACCCTGTGTCGTCCTCAATGTGCATAAAAGGCGCATTAATCGCGCTCCTTTTGAATCAACGATTTTCCACTTCAGTAATCAAGACTTCCATTCAAAAACCACGTCGTTCAGCAGTTATCATAACACTTTTCAATGACACACACAATTCACAAACATTTTACAATAACATTTCTTAATCTTTTTTGGTTTCGTACCTTCTATGGAGACGAGAAGGGCGGTGATGATGAGCTGGGACTTGGGACTGGTGTAGCGGGGTTTCTGACATGGCTTCTGTCGCCGGTGGTTGAAGATGCGCGCGATGCGATTCGTTTTGGTGACGATGGCTGCGTAGCACAGCGTGTAGCAAAACCCCAGGAAGAAGCGGGTGATGCCGCAAGTGCACGGCGCAGGTTTAGCCACGATAACAAAAGTCATGCTGAACGACAGGAAGATACCTGAAATGATACGCACTTTGGAACTCAGTTTCGATGCATATTGTAATCAAGATACACATTAAATTAAAAAAAGCAAACATAACTAACTAGCATTGAGGTCAGCTGTTCACCCCGAAATATTTATATTTAAAATAATCAAACCTTAGGAGACAGTCACCTACGTAACGTTAAGATAAAGTCTCCAACTTCAATAATCGGGAGAATTCCGCAAATATTCATCGCCATTTAATTTTGTCCATTTTGGGGAGCGCAATTACGCGATCAAATTGCTCTGTTTTTAACATTTTGGTGACCCGCAATTTTACACAGAAACTATGTCATGTTACCGGCTACTTTTTTGTAATTGAATATAAAAGTAAAACGTTCTAAAAAATTTCCAATGAATTTTTTTTATACTGAATGAAATAAAATTAAACTTTGGACATATTTTTTACATCAAAAAGTTCTTCGCCGATACGTTCCGTCATGGCTGAAATTTTTGGAATTTTACTAAAATTCTAATAAAAATGTAAATACTAGGAAAAGTAACTTTTCTGTTATAGAGCGGACAAGAATAAATACGATACGCCAAGTTTTTGCAATGTTCTATATCGCCCTCGGTGTTATAAATTGAAACAGATAATGCAAGTGCAATGACGAGTTAACTCGTCACCAGTCAACAAAGTTTGGGCATGAAAAGACGAGTTAACTCGTCACCAGTCAGCAAAGTGTTTAATATATCATATTTTAAAATAATGAATTTTTAAGGAAGAAATGAATTCCTTCCAAGAATGAACCTTCCAGGTTCTTGATATCAATAAAACAAATTTTGAAGGAGGAAATTTCCGTTAGTACCAAAAGCATTATTATTTCAAGACTTCTAAAATGGCTCACCTAAGAGCAGCAGCCCACTGAGCTCTCTGCCAGAAGCTTTAATGACGGGGGTGTTCCGGAATTTCCAGAACTGCACAGCTACCCCAATTGTGGTCAACATGCCCATGCCCGCGAAGGTCATGGTACCCAGAGCCCAGGGGCTGCTGTAACTGAGGTAGGCTTCTGGAATGGGGTCGCAGCGAGTCTTGTGGGGGAGAGCGGGTAAAGTTCCGAGCGGGCAGTCCTCGCAGTGAAAGGGGTCTGGGAGATACTGGTATGCTGAACAGTTCGTGCATAGCCAACAACAGGTGTCTCCTTCTAGCTGTAGCTTCGCCTGGCCGAGGTGACAAGGAGCACTACAGAAGGAACGAGGGAATTCCATTTCGAGATGTTTGAAACGGAGGGCGTTCTTGTCCAAATCAAGGTGAGGTAGTCCCATTTCGGCCACTGGAAGAAAGTTGACGTAATTATCTAATCAAATCGTTCTTTTACGTAAAAAATACAAGAATTTTTATGAATACCTATCTCGCTGAATTTGACAGTCATATATTAGAGTTGATATTTCAACACATAAGCAACATTTTGTTTTGAGAGATGGCATTGAAATAAGGCAATTTTATAACAATGAAATAAAGGATTTTTAACAAAGTAAGTGTAGATCCTTCACATTTACTAAAGAAAGATACATTTTGAAGTAATTGATGTTACCAATTAAATTTACTCAAAATTTAAAAAAAAAATTGTCAGTAGAGGGTATTATTGAGCTGAATGTGCTCCTTATATGAAATATGAATTAACCAATGGTTTTTTTTACCTCAATATACAATCTATCAAAAGAGTATTCGGATGATTTTTCAGCGTGAACAGTAATCATCGCATATAAATCAGACATTTTAGGAAAATGGCTTTTAAAAACGTATGCATTTTTTTTGTTTACATTGAAATTTGTGTTTACTCAACTTTTTGATTTAGCAATGCACGATTTGTAGTTCAAATTCAAATATTCCATATTAAGCCAGCAAGGAATCCTAATAATAAATGTAATTTTCCTTCAACCTATTGTATTTCTTAATATACTCAATCCTATTAATTTTTATTTTAATAACCTTTAAACTTATTTAAAGAAATGTTTTGAAATCTTAAATTATATTTTAGAATTCTTGCCAATTATCAAATCTATACCTTAAAAATTATAAAACAAATATAATTTTTTATGACAGTTGGAAAAAGCAATGATTGAAAAAAAATTCAGCATCACTTCGAATTTTAACCATCTCTCTCCAGTGTTTCCAAAATTATGGAGCCAATTTCAGAAACACTTGGGAAATGATTTTCGCTAGTTCCGATGGATGATCGATTTATTAAAGAGAAATATTGCTGAAGTAAAATTAAAAATAAAACATAATGTGAGTATTACTTTAAAATACATCTTTGAGTATTATTTTAGACTAATAATTAGAAAGAAATAATGTTAAGCAATTTTTTATTCAATTTCTACTATTAGCTGACACTCCCCCAATATATATATATAGCAGGTTCAAATTTTCATTCGTTAGTAAATTACTTTTTAATGATCCACTCAAAATCAATTACATTTTTTTAAACTTTCAGTGGAAGACACTCGATGTTAATACAGTTTTCTAAAATATCAATTAAATAATTAAATTTAATTAATTTTTAATACTTTAAATAGAGTTTTAGCAGTTTGTAATGGAGATTGATTTCCACATGCAGTAGCTGAATCGGCAAACGCAAGGATTTTTCAAGTGAAGGTGAAGAATGCGAGTTCAATTCTTGCGAAAATCAATCTTGCTTTAAGCACCTGTTTTATCCAAATGATTTTCGAGACAGAGTTAGCAGTTGTGGCTTTGAGGTTAGAATGAAGAATTTTTCTGAAAAATTAAAATCGAAGAAATCTTAAGCTTTAGGTTCAGTTCCGATTTCTCTCCTTAAAATATTTGTCATCCATTGTCGGTCACTTCTCCTACCTAACTTTAAGATTGAGTTACCTGTCGAGAAGGAGAACGGAAAATGGCGAGAAAATTAACTTTATATTTTGCCACTTAATATTGTGATTCTTTCGTAGGTATATACACATTTATATTAAGTGTAATTTTTTAATAAAAATAAACTAAAATAAAATTTTTCTTTGTTGGCCTAAGTGAGATTGACTTGAATTTTTTCCATTATTTATTTTTAAAGTAAATATAACAAAAAAAATCAATTCAATAAAAAATAAATTACAATAACAAATCAAATCAAGTAACAGAATATTGGTTCTATGAAGGTTCTACATCTGGTTCTATAAAGTATGAAGAGATGTTGATACAAAAATAAAGGATTATATCAAAATATAAGTGAATATAGTGAAATACAAATCTTTGTAGGGGATATCCCCAACAAAGATTTGTATTTCACTATATTATCACTATATTTATAGATGCAACTATTATGGAACATTTAACTATGTCTGGAGAATAACAGTAGATTTTAATAAAATAGCTTCTGATTCAAGATATTAGTCTTCTATTTAAAAGGACTGTATTAATTATTAGGGACCTATTTAGTAATTCTTATTACATTATTTAATTGACCTTTCCCTTTCAGATGACTTTCAAGGTCGAGTAGGTGGGATGTGGAGAGATAGATCAAGACCAATTTGATATTTCATGAATTACATTATGCTACAATTTTTCACATCACACAATAAATTAATAAAATAAGTAATGATTAATAAATATATAGGAAAAGTTAAGAAAAAAAGCCAGTTTCTAATGGTAATAACTTTTTTTAATATAAACTTTTTAATAAAGTACTTCCTCGACGAAAACTGCAATAACTTTTTGGGATTGACGAATAAAGATGGTATGCATCAAATGAAAGTTTTCTTCAAATCTGAGCATCTTTGAAGTATTGCAAAGATGGGAAAAAATTCTGCTTTGAATATTTGTTGTTAATGAATCAAGAATCTTAAAGACAATTTTGCTTTACTCACGTGCGTACGTTCCAACGGGTCTCCAAACGAATTCGTTGGAATCACTCTTCTTCTGGAAATTGATGATGCTGTATCTTGGGGGTGCATCACCGCTGGGTAGAAAGCGGAACGTCTTCTCACTTTCATCTGTTGGATATAAAGAATTTCATTATCGAGATACTATGGTGAGTCGTAATCCTTTGGTTTCATTCTTATTAATGCCACTTTAACTGACCTCCCGATAATTCATAAAGATACGACAAGATGTAATGATGATTTGCTAAATACTCTATTTCCAATTTAAACTTTTTTCTGAAGATGGGTTTAGTTTCATGCTATCCGCAGAGGTTATCAAATAACGAAAAATTTACAGATGCATTAACAGTTTGAGACATTTTTTGAGATTATTCATAAAAGAGTTTACAGATATTACAGTTTTAGTTGTTGAATTAAAATTGAATGCATATTGAACAGAAATAGTAGAAATTCAAACTTTTATAAACAGCAAGCTGAATCAATTAAACTCAAACAATATTTTTCATTGCTGTTTCTTAAAATGCTTTAACAATGTTGTTTCTTAAAATGTTTTCTGAATTATTTAACGATTTGATTCATTTCAATGCTCTGAAGTTTTTTCTGTGACTGGTGGGGCCTGAGTAACCTAAAAAAATATTTTCTCCAGCTCCTAATTTTAGTTTATTGCATAAATTACAAACTATTCGAATCAAGTTTTTAGAATATAGATTTTTTGTTTTATACAAGTAGTTGGTATTGAAGGAACAAAACTATAACGATCTCTATGTCACTAATTTTTCTTTTAGTTTTTTTTGTTTCCATTTACTTTTCAAATATAAAGCTCTGAAGTCCTAAGTGGTAAAAAGTATGGTAGAAACAACCCCCCCCCCTATTTTTTAAAAATGATTTTTTTAAAAGTTTTTGATAGTTTTAGGACTGGAAAAAATGTAAAACTGCATTTATTTTTAGCCTACTTTTTTCGAATATATACTTACTTTATTACACATGGATGATTTCTTTTGTCTCTATAAGATGCAAGTGATATGTGAGCAAAAATTAAAAAAAAACGAAAACAAAAACAAAACAACAACAACAGTGGTTGTATTTGCAGTGGATCAGTGGCAACAAAAACTTTGTATCAAAAATTTAATATTACAATATCGGACTTCAGATTTATGAAATGGCATTGGTAATTTTTGGTATGCATTGCAGATTCAATCCATATCAAATGTGCTTTTTTTTCCTGAAATATGTATAAATTGCATTGCTGCTAGCCATTTTTCCTGGAACTATTTAACCAGAGGCATATTGGAGTATATATTTTTACCGTTCCGTTATATGAAAACTGTCACCCTTGGTTATAAAGAAGTTGAGCTCTATTTACTGTAGCTTTTAATTATTATCAACAAAAGAGAGACAACTCTAAGAGTTGGTGAGATCGGTTGTTCCTATTGGATTTAACACACTACCGACAGATAACGAGTTCACCCAGTAAACTGGTAAAAGAAACACACAAAGAAATGCGAGTTACCTAATAAACGGCCTGCCACAGATTTTTATCAAACCACGAATAATCGTGACCCGTCTTTAAAACTTCATGCATTTCGAATGTTTATAATATTTTGAGCATTTATAATATGGGTAAGCCTTGCCTTTCTTTGTGTTTGCATTCAATTTTTAATCGTTCAACAATGCGTTAAATTTAATTCTTGAAAGAAAATTCCCTTTTTTTGAATATTATAAATTTTGAAATTTACGGATTAAATCTTTCGACGCGTTTCTTTATGAATGATGGATATATACGAGGGCTATTTTTTTTCAAGATCCAATGGGTCGCTAACGGAAAGCTTCGGAGGAAATCCGCTAGATTTGTGCTGAGTTTTCTTGCACTGTGTCTGTGGTTGGCCAGGGGAATGCGTCGATTCACTGGTGTCATTTCTGAGTACGCAGGGAGCCCATAGACATGCCCCGGACAATGGTGCCCTACAAAAAATGAGTTGCGTTCAGTCATTTGATTTCTGCATATTGAAGGAAGCAATGCAGCTGAAATTCGTAGACGAATGAATAAAGTGTACAGAAAAATGTTCACCAGCAAAATGTGGAAATGGTGCAGAAACTTTGATGCTGGACGCACAAATGTTCATGATGAGGCGGCCAGGGAAACTGATAATCTGGATCAGGTGATTCGCGGAAATGTTGGTTCACAATTTCTGGTTTGAGGGACTTGTTTCCGGAAATATCACGGTCAGCTCTCTTTACCGTTGTGAGTAAAAGTCGTCAGGCACTGTCCTTCTTCATGACAATGAGAGGACGAAAGCTGCAGTTGCAACAACGGTCCTTCTGCAGTGTTTTGGATGGGAAGTTTTTGATCATCCACCATATAGTTCTGACTTCACTCGCACAGATTTTCATCTTTTTGCCCACATGAAACACTGGGTAGGAGGACAAACATTCACCACATGCAAAGAGCTTCAGACCAGCGTACATAACTGGCTGAAAACACAGGTGGTTGATTTTATGATGAAGGCATTGGAAAATTGGTAGAATGCTAGGGAGAATGTATGAAGTAGAAGTGCGATTACGACAAAAAGTGGCTTAATGCTGTATCACATTGTTCCATACAAACTTTTCTTGATTCTGATTTTTATTTAAAGACTAATCGGACCCTGAACCCCCCCCCCTAATGACGTTCGACTGTCTGAAATAATGAAAACGCTGTTAATTATAGAATAAAAATTTTATAATATTAACATTTTTGTGATTACATCGGAAAGGAAGGCTTGTTAGAAAATTTTGGCTTGAAGATTCTAAATTCCAAATTATTTTGTCACTTGTATTTCTTTTTTAAATGATTCAAGCATTTTTGAACCTGCTACTGCGAATAATTAGTTTCGATAAGTCCCTTCACTTGACATTAAACATATAGCTCTTTAATCGGTATCGTATTCGACATTTAAGACGATAACCGTAGCTGTTATGCAAATATGAGATATAAGAGATGATATAAATACGTATCATTATGTTTGTGATGTGAGTCTTAGACATATACTGAGACTGAGTGTGTGAGTGTGGTGGTTATTTATCCTATAATGATTGTCTATATAGTCATACCTGTAAATAGTTCATGTTTTATTTCTTCTTAAATAAATTATTTGTTTTAAACTTTTATTTTGTTGGACCCAATCTTTGGAGAATTTTATCTGTTACCATTCCACTGCAGTGACTCTTATGGCAAACAACTGAACTTCAAGCCATTATATAAGATATCCCTTTAATAAGGCTTATATCAATTTACTAAAATGATTACCAAATATAGCAGCGACACGAATCTAGAGACTATATTAAAACTATTGCCATCTGTGATAATTCTCGTTCCGTCGTCCTGTTTATTTAGCCCACGCTCCTGTTTGATCAGTTTATATCTTGCAATTTACTGTGAGAATTACTGTGTCCATTTTGCACAATGTCTGACTCATATCGCTTGATCAGGACAAGTTATCATCGGGTAACTGCTCAGTTGTCTCTGAGGTTTGCATCATCGACAAATTTGATAATTTTAATATTCAATGATGAAAATATGTAAGCGTTCATTTATTTGCATTTTGCATCTTCACTTGTAGAACAATTTAGATCACCCTCACCTTTGAAGTGCACTTTTTCCATGGCCTCTTTGAGTATGCGTCCGTCCATCGAGGCCATCGCTTCGCAGAGGCCCGGCTTCCCCCCGCACATGGCCCTGTGGACGTTGGAGAGGGCGTGCGCGAAGGCGTAGGCCGCATCCCGCACGAAATGCAGGGCGGGCATCTGGCGGTAGCCGTTCGACTCCGAGATCTTGGGGTCGGTCATCTCCTGGCACCACTTATGGAATTTCTGGTTGTAGGGAGTCACGTAAAAGTCCTGCAACCTATTACAGGTGGGGAAAATAAATCACGAAAATGAAGCGAATGCCCTCAATAGTGGAATAAGTAATTATCTAGTAGCTCTTTGAAAATTGTATTAAAAGGCAGGAGATTACTTCCTGATTTCTGTCAAACATCTTTGAAAATATACAAATTAACATTTCTCTCTGCTCTTAAGATTATATAAGATAGTTATAAAGATCATTTTATTTAACCTGCTATTTAAAAAAATTAACATGGAATATATTAAGATACAAATTAGGAAATAAATTAACTTTTCAATTATATATAAAAAAGATCTGAACAAATAAATTACTAATATTTTATTTAGATATTACAAATCCAACTTTTAATAATTAACAATTTTAAGTAAATTATATGATTTGATTTTTAATATTTGTCTTCATCTACTTTGTTTTAAAGCTTTCGAAAAAAGAAATGAATGAATGATATAAAAAATATACTAATTAATTCTGTGGGAAATTTGAATTTCAATAAGAAGTCAATCATTTAAGTGAATTTTGTAAGGAATTCCTTCCATGACGTTAATTCTCGTAAATGGAAGCTTTTGTTGGACTCGTACTATCCTAGAATGAATACGAGGCAGTGCGCATTTTAAGTCCGAAGCTAGCTTTGCATGAAACTTTGGTGATGAAGATGCCTACTCTTGTGACGTCCTCACAACTGACTACCGTTCAGGATTATGAAATATCCCCCTCCCCACACGGATTGCTTGATTTTAGTTTAAAGTGATGCATGCAAATATTTTTCTTACAAAATTTAGGAAAAGCCAAACTATTATGAAAAAGATCATTGCTGCGCAAGAAGATAATTGTTAGTTTTACTAAATTAGGAATTAAGTAATAAAATTAAATGACATTAATAGATAAAATTCTCATATGCTTCACTACAATAAAACTCACTGTGCAGCCAATGGATAATTTTATCATGCTGATTTTTGTTTTTGGAAATTAGGTAACTTAATTCATCGACGGCACTAAAATCCAAACTTGATTCATCGACTCTCACTGTCTAAATTATGGTAGAACTTAAATAAAAGAGGATAGAAAACGCTTCTAGTTTCCCGAAGAAGGTCAGCCGAGTTAAGTTACCGGCAGGTGAATTTGTGATTTTTAGATGAATGTTTTGCCTTGAAATGGTTGAAAGAATTGCTTGAATTTAAGGTTTTTTTTAAAAATCTCCGTATATAACTTTGTTAGAAGAGAATAGAAAATCAAGTATATCAAATGTCAAAGATAAAGTAAATTCTAACATTAAGGATAAATAAAGTTAAAAAAAAATAGAAGGAAGGGAAAAGGACATTATCGGTAATGTTACATTATCATAAAACTGACTAAATATAAACGGAATTCTTCAGGGTCAGTGCAATAGGCTTAATAAATTATAAAATAATTTGTAAAACCTCTAAAAAAGAAATGGAACATGCTAGAAAACTGGTTATCAGTAAGAGAAGCCAATGAGAATTAAAAATAATGATCTTAAATATCAGTAAAATTGAGAGAATTAAAATTGGCAAAAATTTTAAAACAAAAGGAGAAATAATAATAATAATACAATGAATCCGGCCTGAAGACTTTTTCAAGGGTCACCCTCAGGCAGGGATTCAAATCAGGGATTTTGAATCCCTGCCTGAGGTTGACCCTTGAAAAAGTCTTCAGACCGGATTCATTGTATTATTATTATTATTTCTCCTTTTGTTTCAAATTTTTGCCAATTTTGTTCATTTTATTTGTGTTCCAGTTGTAGCAGCATTGGCGCTCTCTAGATACAATGTTCTTTTAGATATTTATATTTTTTGCTAATTGTTTTTCTTTGATATAAGAGAATTAAAAGGATCTTTTAAGGAAGTGCAATGGGAGAGAGAGAGAGAGAGAATGAAATAATGCGAATGATTTGCGCGGATCCACCCTGACTTTCCACAATATGACGAAACTGACATAAAAAAAGGTTGCGTAGAAGTGAGAGGTTCCCATTCCACTCTTTCTAGTTTTCTTCAAGTTAATGGCAAAGGAGTGAAAATGTTGAAGGAGGAAGAAAGAATCGACCAATCAGGAAACAACTGTGAGTAGATGGGCGTTCCAAGCAGACTTTTAAATTTTCCATAAGAAGCTGAGAAAGTGGATGGGGGAGGTGTAAAAAAAACAACAACTAGTGAATTGAAGTGAGATTTTGGTGGCCAATGAGGAAACTTAAAGTTCCTTAGAAGTAAGCTTGAATGTCTTGAGATTTTGGATCGTTTTCTGGCAGAATGTTGATCAAAATCAAGAATTTTCTTCTCTTGTTTGGGATTTTTTAGATTGTTGAAGCAATAGTTTGATGAATTTTTTCAGAAGAGATTGAATCTCTTTAAGGACGAGGAGATATTCTTTAAAATATTCGTTGCGAATTTGTTGCGCGGTGCTAATCTTTGTGTTTGTAATCTTTGTCTTAGTGTTTGTGTTCTTGGATTTTCAGGGTTGCTGCTTGAGCGTAATACATTTTAGTTGGAAGATTTAAACTGTTGTATTCTTGGAAAGGTTTTACAGTTTTTCCATGATGTTAGATGTTCTTTTATTTGTAGTTGACGCATAATGATTTTTTTCAATTTTATAGTTTTTGGTGCATTTTATTGTTGCATGTTCTTCCTTCCTTTTGATGCCGGCTTTATGTTGCGATTTCTACCCGAACGATGGAACCCAAAAAACTGTAATAAATTATCACTGTTGGTAGTTTCTTGAGTAGTTTGATTTTAATTTTCAGATATATTAGGTGATAAAGATAGCAAATATTATTGAAATTAGGGGTTTTGAATAAGGATTAGTAGAAGAAATTTTCTTTAAAGTTGCGTGTTTGCGAAATTCTCTCTAAACAGCATTTTTCTCTTAAATCTTTGAATTATTCAACATTAGAATTGTCAGGAAGTCCTTTTAAAAATATTTTCAATGATTTATCTACGGGATATTCACCTGAATTACAATTAGTTCACAATAAAAATGTGCCGGGGAGTTTTCTGGATAATTTTTGGAGAAACAGATTATAATTATTACTTGGCTTCACGCTTATGGATACAGGAGCTTTCTTGTTAGATATGTCACAGGAAACTTCTTCATTAAGTTAAATGAATTTTCATTCAATTCTGATTTTGAAAGCGTTTTTGACGTGCTGCTTATAGGACGTTTTTACTAAATAACCCATTTTTAACTTTATTTCAAGGAAGTGATATTTGCAACTGGAAGTATAGTATTGTCCGAAAAGTTCTTCTTTAATGGCATTTGAAATGATAATTTCTTTTTCTTCAACTTTTTTAAATTGTTCTTCAGCATTTTCCTCTAGATTTTTCTGTACCAAAGCCTTGCGGCTTTCTGTAGTAGAGGAAAGTAATTAGACTTCATTTTCTAATTATTGCATATTTTGCATTTTTTTTTCAGAAAATATGTTTTTTTACTCAGGTTACTTTGAGGTTTTTGTCCATTTGTATAGAAATGTAGTCTTCTCTTGATGAGATGTTATAAAGAGGCAAGAGTCGTTATCAGATATCATGAAAAGCTTTATAAAAGAACGCGATTTCCATGGCCGTAGGTAATCCACAGTTTTTGTTAGTTCTTTGTGAACTAATTTCTCTGAAACTAACTCATGCGGTCATCTCATGAGGAGAAAAACAGATTATCCCTCTCTCTCTGTCTTTAGATGTTAGTGTAACAACATAATAATGCTTTTCTACACTGAATGAGTACTCAGTAAAATTTGGAATGATTCAAAAGAGATTTTTTCTAAAAAGGTTGATAGAGAGGAATTAACTGAAATTGGATTGTTTTCTTGAGTTTCAGTGCATATACACTGCTACTCAGTCTAAATTATTGATGAGTTTGAGTGGAAAAATTCTTGGAGATATGCTTTAAGCATTTAAGTTTCATTCGAGCGACTACATGAGGTGGAGGTGAAGGATCAAATGAAGACGAAGTTTATAAAAAAGGACCAGACGAGAATTGCAGCAAAGCAAAAGTTAAATCCTGATTGTAGACACATTATGTAGGTTTAAGTGGAAGAACCATTTGTTGTGATGTATGAAACTATTGTAATGAGTAAGTTTTTGAATTGTGGGATTTAGATTATCTAAGGATTTCAGGAGGAAATTTTAAGAAAAGATGACTTTGAGATGAAAGCTTAAATAACTTCAATTTTTCAGAGGTTCCAAGGTGTGTTAGTAGTTAGTACTAAGTTGTTCTTAGAAAACTTATTTTTCAGTATATGAATTCGTTTATGGTGCTTGTTTATTGCCAGATACCAGGTTTGTACTTATTAAGTGGAGAATAGGCAAATCTGCTAAATTGATTAGAATAAATACGATATTTTGAAGTACATGGAAAAGGGAGATGCCAACAGAGAATACAAAAATGTGTTCGAAGAAAGTTTCAGGAATAAAAACAACAGCAAAAAATTATCTGTCTAGTATCGATAATGATTCTAAGGAGAAAGTAAAAATAGATTTCATTTTGGCTATATATAGAACACTTTTTTCTTCTAGTTTCTCAATTTACATTGATATTCTTTCTACTGAAGTGAAATAAGATTTCCTCTTCAGATTATTTTCAGGCAACTTGTCTTAAACCTCACAGTGGAAAACGAGAAACTTTTCAACCACCTGCTTTAAACTTTTGAGCTTATGATGAAGCTCAAAAGTTTTAAGAGGATGGTACAAATTTGAATAATCTGCTTCCGAAATCACGAGTTTTAACAGAAAGTAGTTCTTACATTATATAATTGTATAATTCCTTCAGAAATTGAACGAAGATGCATTAACGTTGTTAAATGAAATCTTCAATAAAATTTTTCATATCTTCATGTAGCAAACAACGGATAGTTTTTATCATTCAGTTTCTATAAAGTATTGCTTTTTTTCATTCATAAATATTTTATTCTAATCTGAAATGCATTTACATCAACTTGATGATGCTTAATTTGAATAATTTTAGCCGAAGGAGCATAGACGAGTGAAGACAAAATTCCTCAAAAACATTAGATTTTGAAATTAAAGCAATTTATGAGACTGAAAAGAATTTCCTCTCACTTGCAGCTGAAGTGCTCCTCCCAGTATTCGGGAAACCAAGGGTTGCTCTCGGCATTATTCTCGGGGGTGAGCGATTTGAAGTACTCGTCGAATCCCGCCAGAGGCTTGAGGAGAGGTGAGATGGTGATGGCTCCCTCCACGACCTCTTCGTGCCCCTCCACCACATACTTCCTTCCACCCCAAGCTTCACTGCCGATCCACACAAAACGGTTGATGGCCCGACGACGGGTTGCAGCCGCCATCACGTTCTTGGCCACCTGTTTGTCAGAGAACACGACGACCACTGAAAAAAAATCAAGCATGGTTTGACTGAAGAAAAAAAACTTTCTAGCTCGTTAACAAAAGTATGTAAAAACACTTTTTCTCTTAAATTTATTATCAACTTCCTTTTTGCTCTTTATATTCATAAACTTTCTTAAGCAACATCAACAATCACCAAATATTTATAATAACTGAAGTTTTGAATTATAATCATGTTGTGAATGCCTATATTATAACATTATACCCATCATAAATCATTTATGCCTATCATAAATCATATATATCTATCATAAATCCTTTATACCTATCATGAATCATATAAATTATATCAGATATCTGTAATCTCCGACCAGGCTGTGTGAGATGTAACTGCAGCGTCACTCATCATCCGCGTGTTAACTCGTAAAGCTTCTAAAAAAAGTCATTCTCCCTCTTTTTCTTCAGAACGCTCTCTCTTCACCGCCCTCGGTGAAGGGCATAGTAAAGATCAAATGTTTAATTTCTTTAGTTAAATTGAAAATAAAATTATTTTTCTAAAACGCTGTAATGATTGGAGCCACTACAAAATACACGTAACCCTAATTCTTCACATTGGTGATTCTCAACCTTGAATAAGCACCTTTTTACAGATGTTGTGGCGCCCTCTACCGGCAGCAAAAGTTATCAAGCACATTAGAAACATCACTCTTCATCACCACCAATAACTCGCCATACGCTGGGCTCAAATATATCTTACGTTTCCTACACCGACTCACTGGTGGGAGAGTATGTGGTGCCATTGTAGATTCATAGCTTCATAAGCCAGATAACAACCTCCTGACTGGAGTGATCACATTTGTCTAGTGGTCATGTTACTCGGCTACGAACCTTAATGTTGAGAGGGGGTCCAATCTCATTCACAACAGATATAATAAAGGAATATTGCATTAATACATCATGAGAAAGTGAAGGTTAATTCTAAACAATGCAACTCTTATCAGTGGATCAAGATGATTTGGCGATAAAGGAAAATGCTATTTGTTTGTTATATTATAATGCATTGCAATACAAGATGTTTCAAAATACTCCGCGACACAAAAAGAAGTAGGATATGTAAAATTAGACAAGTAACTCAGCAATGTCAGAAACTCTTATTGGATAAGTTAGAGAGCGTTGCAGCTGTCTGAATGCATTTCAAGCATAGTCACTTAAAAATTCTTTGAAAAACAGTATTGTTTGAACGATTTTCAGTAATGGACACTTCATAGCGGCGACACAATTTAACGAATCTTTTATGCTATTACTTTAACATCTGACGATGAAAAGCATTTGGCATTTCTGTCGTTTCAGTTTTCGTTTATTGCTGATTTGCTGTCTTTGAAACGTAGTCAGAACATAAAGATTAAATCAGAAAAATGAAGTAGACACAAGTAATATTTATTTGTTATGGTTTTTAAAAATTTAAAATAAACTAATCGATTTCAATACATTTTACAATGCCTTCATAATTATTTGAGAGTTTGTTCTGAATCCGTTTTCAGAGTTAGCCTTAAAGCGTGTGCCGAAACTAATGGGCGCCCACAATATCATCAAAATAACACACTTTTAATTTCGTTTTTTGGACAGTAAACAGAAATGGATTTCGGTGGATACGGTGGAAAGTTCAAAACACTTTCTTTGTCAAAAAAAAAAAAATCGAGGAACAATAGGTGAGTAAAATCTGAGTGCATTCTCAAGAAAGAAACACCATTAGTTTTCATGCCACTATTTTTGATAAATGTGGCGAAATTCCCTAAACATTTAAAAGAATAGTTTTCAGTAATTTCTTTCCCAACTGGAACATGTTTTTCTTAGATTAGTATTCTTCTAGTGAAATTCACCTCAGATATGGGTTGTGAAGATGTCATATGTCAGCAGCTTCTTGCTTGTCCAATGGGAATATAATGATGTGGGGTTGAGTTACCTTGTTTTTTGGAGTAGTGAATGTATGGACTGCATCATAATGGGAAAAGTTTTGCATTCATATAAATGTCTCATCCATTAGTCATGGCAACTCGATTATCCAGATTATTTTGGAGTGCTACGTTATGATAATTTTTTATTTATTTTTCTCGCCATGCCGTAAACAGCTATGTTACTTACGTATTAGACCGTCGATCTTTATCGCCAAACTTGAAAGCGTCATCAATGAGTTGCTAAACCGCCAATAATGGCAAAAAACTGAAATTATTTTAAAAATTGTTCAAACCTGAAGTCAGCCATTTTGTTAGTTTCGTTGGCATCGACGGTTTATCGCCAAATTTGAATCCGTTGCCAAAAAGTTACTAAACCGTTGGCGACCATTGACGTTGATGGTTTAATACGTAAGTACCACCGTTATTACCGTAATTAAAACCATATAATATTTACTATTTTGCTAAATAATCGGTAATTTTTCATTTGCATACTTTTCTTAATTTTTCCCTTTTTTTACTTCGGACGAGGTTTTTTTTTGTATTCCTAACCTCATATTGTTTTCGAATGATGTGAAAAAGTGCCATGTTTTCACATCTTTAATATTCTTTTTCAAGAAGTTTAAAAACAGCTGCAGCAACTGAAATGATATCTTTGCAGTTTTAGCACAAATTTTTGCATTATCCAAACCTGTATGCAAGATAGCACAAATCATTTCATTTCGTTTAAAGCACCATCCTTTCTGTCATTCCCACTGATGTACAGTGAATACGCGATTTTCTTGAATAGTCTTAGATGTTATAGACGAGGCATGTAATTCGATATGCTATCATATTCTAGTGAAACTTTACAATAAAAACATTTTGGGGTTTCAGAAAAAATAAATAAATAAAAAATGTTAGAATTATTTGGTTAAAATAAACCGTTAACTTGTTTTATCGTTTAGTGTGTTTTAGAGGCAATGTTAATTATCTGATTGTACGTTAAATTTAATCACAGTTCTTTGTTCCAATAGTTCAACGTGAAAGAGTTTTATTTCTCTGATGAACGGCTGTATCGTGCGAGTTCATTTACTTTCAAAATATACCAACCAACGAAAGATTCGGGAATATCACGCATGTGCGATTGCATCAATGTTTTTAGAGATTTTGAAGTGATTTTAAATTTCTTTGACACATTGTGCCCTTTCTGGCACAGAAGTAGCGCGTCTTCATAGTGTTCTGGGAGTCCCGGTTTGGGTATGGTTGTTCTTCCGTGCGCTATCGGTGAGATGTTTGACTATTCCCCCCAGTAAAAAGGTACTGTGCAAGCGACTGTGATGAGTGTGTATCTAAAGTCGTACTCTTGACCTAGTTGGCGCTACTTGAAACAAGAGACACTTGCATTCGGCTTAAAATCTGCTGATGCATCAGCGAGGCTTGGCCATGCCAAGCGCCATAAGTAACAGCAACAACGTATGAGCAATTGCTACAAAATTAGATGCACGCACTTATAGACCAAATAAGAAGATTTGCTAAATAAATCCACTTCATCAGTTTTTGGCTTCTTTACATCTTTCAGTTGATTTGTACTTGTTGTACTGCCTACATATCAGTACTCTTTGTATTTAGTCTAATTCAACTTAAATTAGCAATATAATTGCATATTTTAAATTCAGTAAAATTCCCGAAATAAAAAAAAAACACGCCGAGTATTGCCAGAATTCTTATACTCATTAAAACAACGGGCTTTTTATCTTCAATTTAAGATGTTTAGTTTATCCAGATAAGATCTTTTCAGATTTAGGAATCCATATAAGGTCTTTTCAAGTTTAATTGTTATTATTACTAATACTGCTATTGTACTTTAATGGCTTACTTATACGATAATTTTCAGATAATTTAAGGTTTAAAGTTTCATATACGGTATCATAAAGTGTTGTCAAAAATGAAATGTTTTTCCAACATGGAATTATATAATTCTCCATTATTTACAATGCCATGACTTATTCAAAAATAACTCTCTTGTAATTTTGGAGACATTAATTAAATTTAGTATAATATTTTAAAAACGAATTAATATTACTGAAACAATGGGGAAAACTCGAAGCAGCTTACAAGTGCATACTTTTGTGACCAATTTTTTCATGATATAACGATAAAACAATAAATTAATGATCTCTAACGGAACCAAAAAATCATCAAAAAATTAAGAACTTTGGAGGTTTCAATCTGATGTTCCATTTACTTATTTACAGGCACATTTAAATTAGCCGAAAGTTTTTTAAAAGAAGAAATGAGGCTATAACTCGAAAACTTTTGGAGCATCATTTGAGTCGAAACCAGGCCTTCTTTATGGCCACGTATTCCCCAGAGAAGGAGATAACGGACGATAATATTGTCAGTTGTCACGCCACATTAGCAGCCCCGAATGTGTCATTAGTGAAGCAGGTTAAGGGCATCTCGTGCCGTTGCCAGTGGGGGATCTGAAATAAAATCCCTTCGAACAGAATGAAATACAAACTTTTCTATCTCGGGGGACAGGAGCTGGCCGTTTGTCTTCATTTCTGCGCGAGCGGGACATTTGTTTCCGCTTTTAAAAGCCCCTCGTTTCGGGGAGAAGACAGAATTTATGTATCCAGAATGTTGTCCACAAAATAAAAGAGACGTTTTGAAATGTGTTAAGTTCGTTTATTTCGGTGTTGTTCTGACAGCATATCCAATTAATTGTGATTCTTCGAAAGTACAACTTGTAAAGAAAAACAATCCAGGAAATTTTTTTTAATGTTCTTCAAAGCTGTACTTTCATGATAAAGTGGTTCTCAGTATCGTAAAAATCATTATTTTATATCGAATTAGTGATATATTTAAAGAACTTTCGAACTTTCGAAAACATACGAATGACGTCACTGTTCGACTTAAAGTAGTAGTGAATATACTAAAGTTTATTTTTGAAAATGTTTTTTTTACAGAAAAAGGGGAATAATTTAATAAAATGATCTTTATGCAAAACGCTATTAGAAGTTTAGTTGTTAAAAATTAAAAAAAGTTCGAAAATGATATAAATGAATGTTTATAACAATAATGATATTCGTAGTTTCTATTTAGAAAAACTCAATTAAGAAAGCTATATTATGGAAAACAAAAATTACGGAATATTTTAATATGTATATATTTTTTTAAAAAAATGTAGCAAATATTTGCTAAAAAGTTTATTTAATAGTGCACAAGACAAGCAACTTTCTATTTCAGAGACCTAGAACCCACGTTGCCCTGAGTCCCATCGAAAAGGTTTAGTTTCCAGATTGTTGTTGCAGTTTAATATGGCATTTGCCATGCACAAGCTCGCTGAGGTAGTCAGCGATTTAAGCCTAATCAGCGTCTCTCTCTTTTTTTTATTGTAATAGCGACAATTAGAGCCAAGAGTACAACTTCTTTTACTCACTCGTCAAATTCACTTACACGACATCTTTTTACAAGAGGACATATTTATACTCCTTGAAGCCAGAACAAAGAAGAACAACCATGCCCGAACCTAGGAAACCCAGATCACGGAAAAGACACGCTACCCCTAAGGCAAGATAAAGGTGGTTCCCAGATTAAAGGAATGTTGGCTTGAGATGTATTTACACCAACGATACATCATGTACTTGAAACACTGATACAATTGGATCCGTGTAAGAAAGTCGGATGTTCACCGGCTGATGTCGAATAAAAGTTTAAAGAGGGGAAAGTCAGCTTCAATGTCACCTCAGTAATTTGACCACAGTTGACAAGATTATTCATAAATGATATCTATGGTGGGATATGCCAAAACAAAATGTTTATCTAACTAAACCAAACTAATGAATAAACTAAAATTCCATCTCCAAATTAATTTAAAAATTTTGCTTTCTGCATTTACAGGAAGTCACCGATTTCAAAGAGCGAAATTTGAGCATTCTCCGCGAGTTTACAATGCATCTGGTTAGAATTCCTTGGAGAGTATTGAGGCTAGATTTCAAACAAAATGTCTCAAATACTGAAAATATGAGAAATGATGCTTAAGACTTATTTTGCCCGCAATGTTCGGCGACTCACCTCTGGCATTGGTCTTGTGCATGAGGTTCTGTATGACGGTATCGTAGTCGGTGTCTGTGAAGTGGTCGACATTGATGCTCTGAGGGTTGGAGAAGCAGATCTCCCTGGGGGCGAGCTCCTGCAACTTCTCGTAGCCCTTGTTGCCGTAGTCGGTGTCCGAGTACACTACTGACACGTACGTCCAGTGGAAAGCCCTAAGAAAGGAAGTTATAGATAAAAAAAGAAATCTACGATCACCAATTTCTAATTATTACGTGAGAGCATTATTATTTTTAAGTCATTATTTATCTTAATTAATTTAAGTCATTAACCAATTTAAACTGGTTTGAAACAATCATGAGACTTCTTTATCGGTCTCTATCCCTCCTCCTCTTTCTTTCTCTGCCTCCCTCTCTCTCTATATATATAATGATAATTATTTTAAACTTTTATTTTAAATTTTTCTAGATGGCAACAGAGTTTTGGAGCTCGACCGATTTTGAGATGAGATAACAGCTACGATGTCATAGTTCTTCGCCAGCCTTTTAAAAACGCATCTTTTGTGAAGAAGCATACGTAATAATAATGCAATATTGGTAAAAGCAGGTAAAAATATTTTTTGTCCATAAATTTCGGTGACATCAAAAATTCCTAACCAAAACAACATCATATTCTCATGTGATAAAAATTTAGAAAAGGTGAGAAAGAAGTACAATACATTCATAACTTCTCCAAAAATATATTGATCAAAGCTTTCACCCGATAAAAGCATAATGAGGGTTGTCAAGTAGTGCATATTTTGAAAGGAGGTTGATTTTATTTGTTATGTTTTTTTGGCGCAATGGCCATATTTGGCTAAGCTGCGCCAATCCAACGGCAAAATATAAAAGTAAGGTGAGTTGGAAGTTCATGATAAATATGAGTTGATTAACCGTAATAAAAAAGCTGTGCATCAAATTTTTTTAGATTCCAGCTTTAAACAAAGGCTAGACAACAGAAAAGTAAAGAGAAAGAAAAATACAAAAATAATGTTTTGGTACCATTTGTTTCAGGAGGGACACAAATACTAATCGAACTAAACACATAAAATTTAATTTCCTTTAAAAATTTAAAAAAGTTTGGTGGTGTTTTTAACCTACCAGGTCCTGTAAATTCAATGAAGTTAAATGAAAAAAGCGAACACGTTGTGAGTTAAAATCGGGACATTCAATTAAAATAGGTTTAACAGTAAACTCCACGTGACATGTGGAGCACTTTGGCACTGATTCTCTAAAAAGAAGATGTCTGTGCGTATATCGGGTATGTCCTATACGCAGTCGAGTCAATTTGACATCGTAGGGTGAACAGGCCACAAGCTAATTGTCGGTTTAATTGAGTAAATTTGTTGATGATATAATTGAGTATAATTTGAAAGGAGGTAAAATCTCTCCTCGATGTGATACAAATTTCTGGAATAATGTGAATTGCAATGGTTCCCATTCTCAAATCGTGTGAAGTAATAAACATGAAACGATGATTTATATTATTCTTTTTAGAAATATACCATGCCTTCACCAACCAAGGTTTTAGAAGTATGCGAGAAAAGTCTGTCAAAATGCTTGATATTTTTTCTGCTGTACTTGCCATATCGCCCTTTTCTATTTTCATTGATTTTAGAATTTCTCCAACCAAATATGTGTATACTATAGTTGCTTTCTTCTGAGAAAAACTTTGAAACGTCATTAAAGATTTAAACAGAACTAGTATAAAAATTAGAATGATCTCCATTCATAAAATTACGAGAACTGTTAATTCAATTTTAAATTACTGAAAAAAGCCATTACCAGTTTATTTAGGGTAAAAATTATGTAAATATTATGTTGAGAGAGGGGAAGTTCCGTAATGCATGGCTTTCAATATTTTAGGACAACAAATGAATTGTTTTAAATATATTTGAGATCTATTTTTATATTTACATGCTGCCCATAATATTGTTATAATCTTTTATACAATTTACGTATTTATACGAATTTAAATATAAAACAAAGACTAACTTCTGAAATATAATATCAATCAAGAAAAAATGTTTATTTCAGTTTTTCGCACTGCAGAATACAAAATGTTGCATACGTTTTGTTTGATATCGCAATATTTTTTTCGTGCCTCAATTAATAAGTTATACTGTCGTTTTAAATAGATTTAAAGTTTGAAATGCTCTTCTTACTTGAGTATTTCCACAATCGCTTTCGCCTGGTTCACATCTGATGGAACAGTTCTGAAGAAATACTCGTACTTCTCTTTGTTGCTGAGCGTTGGGCTGGTGGACTGGTAGCTGACCTTGAAACACAGCAGAGAAACAATTCTCAGTTACCATATGAAACAGTACAAATATTCAGAGAAATTCAATAATATATAAATGAAACATAGTAACACATCAACCCATCATTTGCCATATCATAAAATGCTGTAAGGAAGAATCGAAAAAAGTATTAAAGAACAAAAAAATAATAATTTTAGAAATAATTTTTGATTACTACATCAATATATTCCTTAATTTGGTACATAGGAGGACTCAAACGCTTTGCCATTAGAAGGATTGAGGAGAATAT
>JAOUZG010031395.1:421471-484405 GCA_026289955.1 Argiope argentata
TTTTTTATTTATTAATTAAAAACTAACTTTCTTGCCAAAATTCTTCATTTCTCTACAGCCAAATAAGTAATGAATTCAGTTTGTTTTCTTCCCACGCTAATGAGGTTAAGCTTAACATATTTTCGGCAGATTATTTCACATTATTCTGTTTATTTTCTTAATTTTTGATGCATTTAAAGCTAAAAATTGTTAATTAATCGATTTTTCTCTTATTCATTTTGAAGTACGTTCGCATCCAAATAATAAATAAAATTTAAAAAAATTATAGTTTTTATTACATTTCCAGAACTGCTGTCGAAAATTGAAGCATTTTATGTTGCCTCAATTGACAGTGAACCCTCAATTGCCTTGAAAATTCAACGGCAATTGAGTCTGATCTGGATTATTTTCAACAGATACAAACTTGATTCGATTTTGGCCAGATATAATTTTCTTTGTTGATCTAAGTAAAATGACAAAAACTTCTTTTTATATTACTTTTTTTATTTTGTTGTCTTATTTTGTAATGCTATATAGTATTTTAGGCTCTCTATTTTATTTAGAATATTATAGCTAAATGTTTCAAACTGAAGAGACAAAATATTATGATCATCCCCACATTTTTCATTGAATTCAGCTGGATGATGTAGAGGAAATGTGACTGAGGGGAAATTCTATTTAATAACTGCTGAAGAAGGTAAGGAATCATAATTGCGCTTACTTTTGGAATAGGAAAGCTGCTGATTTAAGCGAATTTGCTAGATTGCAGATTTGAATAGGCTGAAGACTATGGAGAATATTTTTGGAACTGCATTACGATTGTTCACGCTGTTCACTATCTGCTGTTAGTATTAAAAAAGTGGTTAAATAATGATAAAATCAACAGTAGATTCCAAGGTGCTGGAAGTCAAAGGGCCATCAAAACCGTGTTTAGTAAAACAAAATAGGCACCAGACAAATAAAAAAATGCTGGCGTCCTTGCACAGAGGTGGAGCTTCTTTCTAGTCATCTGGGCGTACCGAGTTCGAGTCCCAGTAAGGCCATGTTTGTTCTTCTGTGTACTATCTGAGAAATGTATGAATGCGTCCCTCTGTAAAAAAGAACTGTGCAAGTGATTGTGATGAATGAGTAGCAAAGTCGTAATATTAGCTCTAGTTGGGGTTAATCAAAGCAAGACGCTTGTTTAGCTGAAAATCGCTGCTTGCTGTTGCACTCTTGAAAAATGAAATAAAAAAATAGGCAGTTTTGTTCGGATTATAGTTCAGTACAATGTAGACACCAGTGTTTCGGAACACATAGTGCAGCACACGTCTCACTCGTGCGCCTCAGTTGACCAGCCACCATTGTCAACTACATCTACAGTGGTCCCGGAAACACCAAAGCTGAATCATACATAAGAGGAAGAGAGTTGTCTAATATTAATCAAGATTTCGCACTCTTCGAATTCGATGGTCGTGTCTCTTTCAGATAAATAGTCGCTCCCCTCACTTAAAGTAGATCATATACACGTTGATGGTTATGCCTTAGGGAACATTGTCATGAGCATTCGGGAACCAGCTATTGTAATGCAATCTTTAAAATCTTTGACCTCGAAGTTTTAATGAATCTAGACATTTCAAATCCAAAACGGACCCAATGATATATATATATATATATCATATTCAAATGAATATATATATATATATATATATATATATATATATATATATATATATAGAGAGAGAGAGAGAGAGAGAGAGAGAGAGAGAGAGAGAGACTATATATTGTTACAAAGTAGTTTTGCTTCCCAGCCCGAACAGTGTCATCGTAAGAAAGACTGTATTACGATCAGCCTTGTTGCGTTCTGATCGGGTGCCACGTTAAAGATGTCTGGTCTTGGCAACAAACTTGGTGATCATTTGGAGACTTAGCGAAGAGTTCGGTAAATTAAACAAAGTTGGAAAATTCAAGAATTTTTCCGATACATTCAATGGAAATCGAGATGCCTCCTGAATGGCCTAGAAAGTTCTCGGCCCTTTTCTCGGTAGATATAAAAGCCCGACATTTTCAAGTTTTGTGTGTGTGTGAATCGAATTTAGCCGGAAACGGAGTTGGAGTAGAAGACAAGTAACGAGTCCTCGAGAAGAAACGAAACAATGGCAGAATGAAAGAATTGTGTGTAGTTCAAGCGAGTGCTGAACTGCTGTGCACCAAGTCTTGTCTATTGAGTTAAGGCGATATATAGGGTGTGGAGTAATCCTTGTGTGATAGCGAATTGGCAGCTAAAGTGAGGACACAGTGATAAATTCAGCCGTTTGGAGAGACAATTGAGCGAAGACCTCTCCTGCTGGATTCTGTCTGTGCTTTGAGAGCTATGGTCGATTTCCACTTGTTTATCTCTGTCTGCTGTAGTGTGCTAATGTATGTTTTAATGGGGTCGTCTCAGCTGCACATATCGTCGGCTGTCGTCTCTGTGTGTTCGTCGTATTTGTGTTAATGTCTTTGTATAAATAAACATCATTTTTTTGAACTGAAGCATGTTGATTGTGTCTTTACATCATACACTCAACATAATAAACGAACTCGCAGAGAATTTTTGTAACAATACATATAATAATGACTGACAAAAATAGCTAAAATATTGCAATCGGCTACTGGTCCGAAATTTGGTATGATGTCTTTTCAATAAATTGTGGATTTCATTCGAAATTTTGACAGATTGCCCTATGGAAAATCTGTTTACCTCAAAAATTCAAATGAATAAATGAAATTAAGAATGTTTATTTATCATTAGAATTTTAAATCAGTGTCAATTTTTGAATCCAAACTGGTGAATGGTTGACCGTCTTCTGACCTGTTGATTTGTGAGTTCTAGAACGAGGTAACTGAAAAAAGCGATGAAATTCATGTAAGATTTTGTCCATAAATTATTAAATTCTAAATCTGTTATTTGGTTCCTTCACTGCGGTACGAACATACACAAAGTACCATATTACATAAACAAAATATTTATAGTGGTAAATTAAATTTATGTAAAATTACCCTTTAAAAAGCTCGGGAAAATGGAATTAGAAATGGGATTGTAGTTTACGAGATCTAATTTTAAAAATTCCAATAAAATTTTAATTAATTTTACAGGAATTTCCAACATTAATTTAATATTTTGCCGATGTGAATCTTTGGGAAACTGAAGATTGAACTGACTGATCATACTTAATTACAATTTTTATATATAAAGAACTGCTGTGTACTAGATTGCTTTCCGATTGGATTCAACATCTCGAACGTGAAAATCAAACACTTGATATCGCAAACACGATTGTTCCAAAACACAACTCTGTGTTTCCTCAAAAAAAAAAACAAACACTTTTTTGCTATTGTATGCAAATTGCTGTGTTTAAGAATCGGAAGTTGCCCAGTTTTGGGCGGAAATTAATTTTTTTGCTAACATACCAGTGAATCCAATTCGATTTGGAACCTGAGGACCTGTTTAAATATGAAAAAGGAAAACGCATTTAAATCCTTTCAAATTGAAAAACACTGATCCCTTCTCGAATCTGAAACAAAAGAAAGACACATCGAGAAGGCTCTCTTTTTAAAAGCCCGTTTCAATTTCCTTTCTAGTAAGCAGACTTCTTTTCGTGAAGCCTTACTTTACCAGAAAGACTGGAAAAACACGAAAACAAACACTTCGCGTCGTTTGACTTCACCAGAAAAGCAAACGCTGTCGAGGCAGAAGAGGGTAAATATTTGAGGAAGAGGATGAGTTTGTGCAGGAAGTGCCCATACAATGAAGCATTCTTTGCTGATAATTTTTTGAAAGTCAATTTGCCTTTCAAAGTGGAAAGTGAAGTGCAAAAGATTTAAATATGCACTCGAATTCGTTATTTTAGTTTTACAAAATTCTATTTAATCAAAGGATTTTGTAATTAAAAGACATGACAATGAAAAGGATAGATTTAAAAATGAAACGATAAATAATTATTAGATTTTTCAGAAATTCAGAAGGACTTTAAAAAACCATCAATCACAACAAGTAGCGATTTACAAAAGTTCTGTATGTTGTTTTTATTCAGTAATAAGACTATCTGATAATATGTCAGGTTTTCAGCAATATTGAAAATTATTATTCACATTATGGCTGAGAATGAACAAAAATAAACAACAACAAAAATTGCTTCTTCTATTGACAATTGTGTTTCTGAAAGGATGACAACGCATAGAACATTTAGAAGTCGTTTTTCCATGCATTATCTGATTTTAAAAAATAAATTACTATATTATTTATATCTTGTATGTAAATTGCTTCATTGCTTCCTGTTTTTATCTTGTCATTACTTCACATAATGAAATATTGAAAAGAGATGCCGTTAATGAAATATTTAAAGGAGTCTTTCCATTTCCTTTCCAATGGGAATTATTGGTTCTTGAAGTTGCTTCGAAATTTTGAAACATTCTACATTTATTAACAAATAAAAAGAATAAAAATACATAAGGCCCTGCTGAAAGGGTACAAAAACTTAATTTCTTGTATTGAGAAAATTACATTGTATTATTTATTCACATATTTCAGTTGCATTAGCAAAATCAATTCTTTTTTCAATTCCTACAATTTGTTCACACTCTTCCTATACATATATATCTTGTTTAAATTTTCAATTGTTAATAAAATACTTTTCATTCATCCACTTGAGTTCAAGTAAAATTTCTTTAACTTGCAGTAGATGACACTAGATGTTAATGTCAAATATCAATTCATTAATTAAATTGTCAAATATCAATTCATTAACTAAATTGTCTAATATCAATTCATTAATTAAATTTAATTGATTTTCAATACTTTAAATTGAGTTTCAGCTGTTTGTAATGAGAATTGTCATACATTACAAGTTAAAAAATGTATTTAAACTTTAGTGGATGAATAAAAAATATTTTTTTTAATGTTCGAAATCTGAACAAGATATATATATATATATAGGGAGATTGTGAACTAATAGTAGGTATTGAATAAAATAAAATGGAATTCAAAGTTACTAAAGGTATTTTCATCGATAATATAAATTAGCATTCACATGAACACATACAAAATGAATGCTATTTCTTTTGTAATTATACACTTAAATAAGCCCGGTGCCGCTAAGAAATGGAAACATTTAATTTAATAACACATAATCAAGCATCTGAAATAAAAAGCAAAGAATTGACGGCTTTAAAAAGAACAAAAATATACTCAGAATATAAAGGGACTTCAGAAAATGTTGACCAAGCGAGGTAATCTGATACACCTTCTTTGTTGCAAGTAGAAATTACGGCAAACATTTTCCCATTCTGACATTCAAAATGACGGTAATTAAATTAAACGACGTGAAGACAGAATTGTCACCTTGTAATTTACAACATTTTTAAAGGTAGGATACCATTTATGGAAAATGTTGCGGCTGAAGATAGAATTGATAAAGGGGTGTAAAGTTAAGAAAAGAATATAAGTGCCTTTACTTGTAACTGACAGAAACTTCGTTATTTCTGTTTCTGAAAGTCGTTGAACGCAATCATTTAAATACTGTGAGCAACTGTTACAATATTCTCAATGCAGAGAAAAATTCTTTTATTTACTTCTAACTTAACAATGTATTCATCTTAAATGAAGGGAAAAAAACTTTATTAATCCTAGATTTTTTTAGTTTCATAGTTAAAAGCGGTTTAACAACAATAAAAAAGGTGGCATCTGCCTGCCACCACTTTCTTGAAACATATTCTAAACGGTTTTAAAGCAACTCTAGAGTGGTGGACCTAGTTTTTGAGCCTCGGTCAATTGACGAAGACGACGACGAAGACTCGGTCAATTGACCCCTCTTTCCAAACATCCACGTCGCTCTACTAATAGTATGTTGAGTCCTGACGAATTTAGAGTGCATTAGATCCACTTATACGACGTTTTTTTGGTAATATCATGTCTCGAAGCTGAAAAACCTTCATTTCCAAAGCTGAAATCGAGATCTTAGGCCATTGGAGCCAGTTTCTCGTTGAAGTAAAATTATGTTGATTCAACATAAATCCATTATAATAATGGAAGAAATATATCAAAATGGAAATTAGTCATACAAAAAACAATTTTTTAAAATCAACTCCAACTTTGAGTATTAGAAAAACATTTTATTTAGTTATTTTTATTAAATAATTACAGTTTTTTTCTCGTGTTCTGCTTTACAACGGAGTAGAAGCTATTGAGAGTTGGGGCCCCTGATTACCCGAATTATGATCATCATTGACTTAATACCCCCAGTGGTATAATTCCTGAATATGGAGAATTTTGAGACCATGACTTCAAACTCTCAGGACAAGGGCGCGAATCCAACGCCCTAACAACCAGGCTATACCGACCTAACAATGACAACTGCTATAAGGGTGAGAAAATTAGTTTTTTGATTAATTAATAAAAAGACTAATGAATAAATATTTGGAAGAAACTGTATTAACATCAAATGCTTTCACTACAAGTTTAAAAACATTTACTTGAACCTGAGTGAGTGAATACAAAGTATCTTATAAACGATTGAAAATTTGAACAAAATATGTGCATATAGGGAGAGTGTGAGCTAATAGTAGGAGTTGAATTAGGCTTTCAAACCAGTAAAATATCTGCTTTTGTGTGATCTAATTCATTATTAATTCGTAAGAAGTTATTAATTCGTTTTACTTATTCATAATAAAATATTGCTGTTTGCAATTTGATAACAAAAAAAAAGTAATTTTATATGCTATGGAAGGTAATTATCCACAATTAATATTTTTTTTCGCACCATTTGCATTACAACGACTCAACGTAATTCAAAACGTCCTCTTTAATGGCTTGTGATTAAAGGCGGTAATTAATAATATAAAAAAAAGGGATTCAGAGAATATTTATACTTATCAGATTGAAAAAAAAACTGGTGCCCAATCATAAAGCAATGTTTATTTTTTGAACTTTTTTAATCTTTTAATTATTGCAGTAAAAAGTTCTTATGAGTAAATTACTGTTTTTTCAAAAAAATGAAAACAGTGGAGTTAGAATTTAAGTATTGATTTCCCGCTTTTGAATGCAAAGAGGGAATTTATAAATATTTAAGGATATTTGTGATTTTTATTTATTTACTGGTTTTATCGTGCTTATATCTTACATAATAAAATGTTAAGTAGAGATGAATTTCATTGTTTTTTTAAATCTTTACTTGGGGAAATAGCGTCGCAAATTTCACTTAAAAATATTAGCAATTCCTTTTGCAATCTGACATTTCAATGTTTGGAGTCAAAGTTTTCAGAAAATGATGAAGTGTAGAATTCTTTCATTTCTTGTTAAAAACATAAGGGTTTTGTCATTTGTAGACGGATTTACTTAATTGCTGCAAACCTTTTAGGTCTTGAAAAATTGTAGGATATAGTCTTTTTATTCGTTCACAGTCGCCGCGACTGATTTTATGCAAACGATTACGATCCCTGATGATTCGCTAGATAATTCCTATGGTTAAATTTTACAGTTCCGATGCCTGATGATTCTCTAGATAATTCCGACGGTTTAACTTCACATTTCCGATGCTTGGGGATTCTTCATGCTTGCTTGACAAAAATAGGATATGTGCATCGCGATTTACTAGGGAGTACTTATAAAAAGATAGTCTTTGCATCTGGCATTCAGAATTTAAGCAATAGAATTATATTTGAAGATTTGTATTATGCAAAATTACAACTGACAATCTAAAGAATCTTTTTAGAAACATTCTTATCTTGATTACGAAACTTCTACAGTTGTTGTGGCGCCTTCTAGAGGTAGCAAAAGTTACCAGTCGCCTTAGAAACAACTGCCAACAACAACAACAACCCACACAAGTTTGTTATATCATTCGTCTCACCACTGACCCATTGGGGGGAGAGTATGTGGTGGTAGTTTCATAAATCGGATAATAACCTCCAGACACGAGTGATCACTTTTGTCTAGTGCTTTTGTATCGCGGTTACAAACCCTAACGTTGCGAGTTCGGGTCTATTTCATCATCAAAATGCACACTCATATTACCATGTGAGCCTTCAACTACCGAAGTAGCTAAATTTTCGACTCTAGAAGATGGATCTTCTATCTGAAAGAATACCAAATTACTAAGTTGTTTCAAATTTCTACATCATCTTACGAGAATCACATCCGAATAATGGACTCCTTTGCTTCCGCTTGATACAATGGAGTTCTTTTACAATTGGAATAGACTTCTGTTTGTCCTGACTAAACAATTTTACTAGTAGTACTTTTGTTTGAAAAGCTGGCATCAGTAATAAAGTTTAATTTTAAGTTAAAAATTAATTTCACATGTTTTGACATTTTTTTTTATTTTGTTATGATATTTACGTAATACAATTTAATGTTTACTTTCAATATTAAGGAGGTATATCCTATTTTAACTACATTCTTAATTGCTTGTTTATCTATCTGTTATTGCTTGTTGCCCCGTTGTACAATTCTTACTGATTAAACTTTCATTTCTTCATTTCTCTCTCAAATTTTATTCTATTACATAGCCAACTATCAGTTTTCATTTTCAAGCTTTCAAACCTTCAAATATTTTTATTGAACAATTCGAATCAATTTCGCATTTTCTCTTTACTTTTTTAATATGTATATATTAGGTTTTGGAAAAAGAAATCCATTATTATTTTACAGCCATCTACCCAGAAAATAATGGATTTCTATTTTCATTATTTTTAAAAATTCCATATGAAAAGAAATGCCAAATAATGGAATCCATTATTTTCTCGGTAGATGGCAGTGAAATAATAATGGATTTTTTCCCCTAACCCAGTATATATATTTCTTAAGCCCACCATACTTAACAGCTTTTAACTATTTCCCAAAAAGATTTGTTCATCTCGTGCCCTTATCGATAATATATTAATATAATAAATGCTGCATGTCCATAGTTTAACATTCTCTCTTTCATCTCAAATTGTTATAAACCCTTCATTTTTAAAGAAAAATATGCATTATAAGTTTAGATTACATTATACACAGGATGGGCTTAAAGTATAGGTTATTTCCAAAAATTTAAACTTCGTTATAACCAATTTCAAATTTATTATCTTGTCAGAACATGATGTTGTTTTGGGAACGAGGTTTTTGGCATCAACAAAAATCCGTAGGCGAAAAATAAAAATGTTGTTATCTGCACAAACGTCTCAAAAAATCAGCTTTTAGTAACGCGGTGCAATTACATTTACAAAAACTTTGATTAAAAAAATAAGTTAATTAATACAGCAAATGAAAATTAGTAAAATGTCATTTTGAGCACTTGATTAAATGAAATGAAATAAATAGGAAATGCGATATTTTTTATAACAATAAATGCAATATGCATAGTAGATTTCATTTCAATCTTTTTTCTAACTAACAAAAAAGGAAATGCACACGATTCCACTTGAATAAGGAAATTTCCGGGTAATGCCTTGAAATTTGAAGTGTCCTTGAAATAATATGAAAAATAAAAACAAAAATACTTTACCTAATAACAATTTCTATAAAAGATGCATTTTTATTATTCTTTAAAATGAAAACTTTATCCATATAAAAGAACATAGAGCCCTATTCTTTCCCTTAAAAAACGGCTTTAATAGAAGTTGGCATTTTTTGTATTATCTTCAACAGAAATCAGCAAAATAGTTCCCTATTTTCATCTTTAAGGTTTCCCAAAATTAGTTTCACAAACCTTTCTACAACATCATTCGCAACAACTGTCTTAAAAAATTTCAATTTCACGTTGTAACCAGCACATACTTTCTTGTTCATGGAACTTTATAGTGAAAAACCTCTGGAAGAACTTTTTACAATAGGAGTAATAAAAGAGTACAATTCGTTGTTTTGCAAAGGAAGGAAAAAGATGTTAGAGTAGAAAATAACTTTCAGATAGTCAGAATCTTTTTTCCTGACTATCACCTTTGTCTGATTTCAGAATGAATTGGAAAATTATTCGTCTTCACTGGGGTTGGAAAATTTTTCATCAAATAAAACCTCAAATTCAGCATCAGAGTATCACAGATGGTTTGAAAATTTTTTACAGTAATTTTACTGAATTCTGGACCAATATCCTGATCAATTATCAACTGGCACATTAATAGTAAATAATAATTCGACATTTTAATCACCTCTGGTAGAAATCCCACCTGAACAAAATCTTACAGAAATCAAAATCTTTCTGTAAGATACATCTCCCCATCAGATAACTAAAATGGATTTTGAAATAAATAATTTCGGCAACATGACGAGTTCTTACCAACAACCTAGCTTGACTTACAACTCCTCGTACGCGAAATGATTTTATGTTATTCAGAATGTCACCAAAAAAGCTCATATTGAGTTCCAGCTCCCAGTAACCCTCTCGCTGTTACTTAATCCAGGAAGAGTGATATTCAAGATATCCAGGTAGGTAAGATCAAGTTCTACCACTTATATAAAGGTTTCCATTGTTATCTAGGTTTCTTTATTTTTTAGAAATGCGCCCTGCCTGTACCAAGAAGTTGTACTTACTGGAGAGCCCAAATCTAACCCAGAAAAATGATGTTGGAAATGTAGGTATAACAGATGATAAATTGCCCTTTTTTTGTAGATTTGTTTAAGGGCTATTTATTAGAATGGTGTTAATTACTAACATATCACAGCAAAATTCATGATTTAACTTTATATACCCCTTTTCCATGGCTTGGAAAAGCAGCAGTGGTTTTCTCTTCTCCCAAAGATGTGAAAGGATGGTTCCCTAGGATCACAATAATTGCATCTTGCTTTGAAGGATTTAATATTACTATCAGTCTTCCAATCTTTCCATACCTCTGAGATTTGGAAGCACATTTATCTCCAGTAGAAAACTAACAGCTGGGAATTCAGATTGAATTCATGTTGAATTTCTCCATATATTTGTTCTTTTAAGTAATTTCGAAAGCATTGAAAAAGAATAATTTACGGAAAGGAGTAACTTACGATAAGGTTACTATCTACAGTCCCAAAAGCTGCTGTTGCAACCAACAATATGCAAACCCCCATCAGTCATTTTACGACAGCCAAAAACTTTAGAACGGAAAGTAAAAAATTTAATCGAATATCTGCTGTTGCTGTAGTAATTGCTGATATTTATTTATCGAAGACAGAAACATTTTCCCTACCAGTAATGTTATTTAACACGTATTTTTTCATAGTTATGAAAATTAAAATTGCGCATCATTAAAGTGGGAAAACTTATTTTTCTTTCAAGAGTTAACAATAGTAGTAGAGTGTAGTCAGACCAAAGGATCGCCAAGCAGAAAAGAACCACAGAATCATTGAAATTACAATTTTCAGCAGAATAAGATTCCTAACATCAATGAAAACTACCAAGAATCTAAATCTACCATAAAATAAAATAATAAATAAAAATATCTGAAAGAGAGAAATTTCCGAAATCTCATGTCCGAATAGGTTCGTCTCGCAACTGTGCAATTGTTAAAATTTTGCACACATTCATTTTGTTGATTCAAATAGGAGGGAGGAGACTGAGGGAGAGGGGGGGGCTCTAAAGTTTTAGTAAATAAGAGCGATCCTAATATACACTCTGTCTTTTATATATGTTCACAGATAGGAAGAGGTTACATTCACAGATTGCTAACAGCAAGTTCTGGTGGTCTGGAAAATAAATCTCTTTGGAGGTAGAAAATTTTGTTGCCCAACTAAAGATGAATCATTCTTGTTTCCTAAAGATGTATCATCTTTCTGGAATTCTAAAATTCAGATACAGTAGAGCTTCCTGGTGGAAATGAGATTTCACAGCGTGAAGCTTGAAAATCAAACACTCCCAAACTTTGGAAAACAATCAGTGCTGGAGCATAATCAGATATGTAATCCCAATCACAGATTCGCTCATGAATAAATAAAGTGCCATAAACTTTGGCAAGAGTAATACAGCAAACAAATTCAGCTTTAGAGTGCCTTTGAATATTACATCGTAAGTATCAGTCCCTTAAATTCTGACATTATTGTGGTCCACTTTACCATATATATAAAACATTGATACATCAAAAAAAAAAACTATCCTTTCAAATAAAGTATTATCTTTCAAAATTTTATAATTTCTGACTTTTTTATTCTAATCGTCAGAGCTTAGTGCCAAGAGCATCTGCCTCGTATTTGAAATCAAATGCAACAAAATCTGAAATACGCTTCATATTGCTTGTGGAATATTTTCTGTTTCTGCTTCAGATTAATTCAGCTAGTCGCAGTGATTTTATTTGACAAAATCGCGAATGGTGCTTTTCGATTTGTATATGTAACTCTCATCATTGGGTATCTTTTGAAATGTTTCATATAGACTGCAGAAATTGTACATCAGTGAGTTGATATTGCCCATGAAATCCAACAAAATAAGTGATGAGGGGAAGATAGATGCAATACGAATGAACATTTCTAGCTCTAAATCTGATTTATGAAGGTGCGATTTCTTGTTCAGCTTTCATTGGAACGCACGCTGTTCATTGTTTATCTACTGAAGAGTACAAAATGACTTACTGGAAAGTTTCTTGTTAACAATCAATAGCGTTGCTTTTATTGATGTTATTCGAATGTATTAAATATAGAGCTTTGAGTTCTTCTCTATAAGTGTTTATTCCTCCTATTGTTGTCGTGTTCCATTTTAAAAAGTAAAGAGGAGTTTCAGTAGCTTCTGAAGGTACGGGAACCTGAGCACCCGAGAGCAGAAGACTGACTTCTAGCTCACACGCGTCCCAAACCCCTTTTACGGAGCGGATTTCATTCATTCCTCAACAGATCGTAATTTATATCTGGAACAGAGAACAATCACCTCTGATCCAGTACATCCAGAGGTATAACTCTCAGCATGATAGACTTTGTGACCACCACTGATTTAACGAGGGCCAGTCACACAGACACACTCAGAGAGCCTTCGGGCCGGCGAGGTTTGAACTCGTAACTTAAGGAATTCGAGTCCAACACTCTACCAAACAGAGCTATCATGACCTAAGGTTTAAATCTATTGTAGTTCATTAGAAATGAATATTTTTGAATAACTATGGATGCACATGTATTTAAAAATAAGATCCGAAATTTAAGAGTTTTTATTCCGCAATTCTTTACCTGGCTTTTTACAAAATTTCGGCTTCAAGGGGCGACGTCCTGGCGCAGTAACGCGTCTTCCCCGTGATCTGAGAGTCATGGGTTCGAGTTCTGATTTGGGAATGGTTGTTCTTTGTCTGTTCTATCTGTGATATCTTTGAATGTGCCTCTCCCCTACCTATAAAAATGGGCTGTGCAAGGGAATGCGATGCGTGAGTAGCTGTTCTCTATGTGAAGTCTTTATGAAATGTGTTGTCTACTTCTGTAAGCCCCGTGTGATACTTGGTGATGCACGGAGATTTCTAAATGTTTAATTAAAAAGTCCAAAAATCGTCGCAAGGTTGAGGCTTAGTTTCATCATAAAACCAATTTGTATGTTTTATTGTTCGTTAAATTCAACGACACTGAAAATCATTTTGGCATGAAAGTTTGGAAAGGAAATTATCGACTGGATGTTTCTCTCTTTAAATGATCATAGTCAAAGTTTATCAGTTATTTTTAAAAATAAATCTCATAGTGTTAAAAATAAGTCGCTGCCTTAGTACTCTTAACAATTAAAGATAACTTTTAGCAAATTTTCCAAGAAGTTAATACATGCCACAAGGTTTTTTTAATGCATTTAAATGTTTACATAAGAATTTACTATTTAGTATGGTTTCTTAAGATACATCAAACCTCAATTTTTTAGTGTTCCAATATTTAAAACCCCCTTTTAAAATCAAAATCTCTTTTCCATTTATATCTAATTTCAAGGATGATATTGAAAGGATTTTTTGAAGTTCCTCTTTGTCGTAAATGAGTACCATTTTCCAATAATTAAGAAGTATTGAAAATCCTCCAGGATGAAAAGGATATGAGCTTCATTTGACTCTTACAAGCCGCGTCTTCCGTTTCAAAAGGACGTTGACGAGCGATGATTGCGGAGAGCCTCTAGATTTATAAAATAAATTGACCTTCGTTTGCTCTCTCTTACTACGATAGCACTTCTTTCCGCAATTTTCGTGGATTGAAAATTTCTGGTTGCAAGCTCCTTCGAAACAAAAATGAAATTCTCTTCCAGAACAAATTGATTGTAAAGTATTTCTTAGAATGTAGGAAAGCCTAATCATGTTGAAATGAGGTGTTTTTCAACGAAATCCTTCAAACTTTGAGAAAAAAAAATGTGAGGAGTTTGAAAATAGTTTTGGAATATTTTTTTGCACACAATGAGAGTCTAAAGCTTTAATTTTTGTCTACTTCTATTCCTTTTTGTCATCCATGATGATTTCATAATTTATATACACTCTATTATTCAGATATATGAATGCATGTACATTTCTATCTGTATTTTCTAGATTTTATATGTGCTTAATTTTTCCAGTTCCCTGCGCATAGAATTTTCAAAAATAAAATAATTTATTTAAAAACATTTATTTCTACCTTTTTCATGTGATTTTCTTAATTTGAAGTATAGGCATAATTTCAGGCATTTAAAACGATAAAATGAAGAATAAGCTATGTTCTTCAAAGATTCATATTTTCATGACTATTTTCTCTAAGTTTTACATTGTTTAATTATTTTGGGATAAGAAGAACTCACTGAAACGTAACAAGTGTATAAAAATGTTTTCAACAATTTTGTTCTTTTTAGTCTAAGAGAAAATAAGTTTTATCAAATACAGCTGTATAATAAATATTAGTAAAAAAGAATGGATCTTAAATCAATTCAAAGTTTTTCAAGGTACCTTTCAGTATATAATTATATCGTAGCTATATTTATAAAGTTTGAAGAAAGAACATTTTAACTGACTTGCTACTTAAAGGGCAAATATACAGTAGTTAAAAGACTATTTAATGGAAAGAACGAATTTTCAGGAAAACTAGATAATTTAAAGAGGCAGAAACGAAGGGTTTGGTTTAGTTTTGTGAAGCTTTATGGCTCAAAATCCAAATAGAGCCATACTGAGCTAAGCAAATGATTAAATTGAAGCCCAATGGAAGTAAAAAAATCGAGATATTTCCATAAAACATGAACTTCAGCAGGTAGTCGAATATATTGCTGTTGTTGTTTCTTATCTCTATGACCAGGAGAGCTCAGAATGAAAGTCCATGAACTTTTCATTCTGAGAAAGTCTAGTACCATGTCCTACCTGTTAAGCCCCATACAAGATAAAATGTGGCCAGGAGAGGCCTGTGCGGAAGAACATTCAGTGCAGAGTTCGAACTGTATAGCACCTCCGACAAAAGTCATTGATAATAGATGGACACTAAGGAAACGGGTAAGAGCAGTTTTATCTCGTCTACTACTACCTCGAACCAAGTAGTCACCAGGGTGTTTACTCTGATACCAAGGGTGACCCGGCAAGACTATCCAAATGGCTTTATTCGTAGCGTTGTGTTTAGTAAAAAAAACTCCATGTAAATAAGAGAAACGGCAAGCATAGTGATCTCGCCAACACCAGTTCTAGCCAAACTGTCAGCAATTTCATTTCCAGCAAAGTCGAGAAGAGACGGAATCCACCGAAAGTGGATCCGATGAGAAAAGGAAAGATGTTTTAGGTTCATGAGTATCTTTTCTCTAGTACTGTCCCTCACGTTATGCCAATCGGTCAAGTGCTGGACAGCACTTCAACTGCCCTTAAAGATCCAGATGTCTTTAAACTGCGGTAAAAACATGATGGAGCTTACTTTGAAATACCGAGGAGAAGTATAGAATTATTCTATGGATTTTATTTTCTAGATCCTGAAATCGAACGTAAATGCCTCGATCCATCTATGTTACTTCCTCTTCTAGAAAACGTGTTAATTATAATAAATTCACAGCTAACAGCAGCTAAATTCCACCTGAGTTCGAAATTCAAATGCAACAGTTGCCAGTGATTGACCGTTTTTTGATGACTTGAGGAGTCTCTTCACAAAGGAAAAAGTTTAGCATCTAGATATCTTAATGTTCTACTCCCTTGAAGACATGATGGATCTATTTGAAACGACGAGATACACATCTGTGTACCAGAAAAATGTGCTTTACACTAAAATCGATATGACATAGAGGACAAGTCGTTGGGCTCTTTCCTAGAAGAAGATGTAGATGCATAATCGAATCAAACCAAAGCAAAAATAAACAAAAAAAGGTTTTAGAAAATATAACTTTTAAAGACAAAAACATCGCTACTCTAAAAGAATTTTAAAGGATGCTTGTCGTCGCTTTTTCTGTTGAAAATTTACATTCTGTTGTTAGTACTAACTCAATGAACGTCAATTACATACTAATGTTAGTTAACCTCAATGAAAAAGTAAAAAAAAAAGAAGAGTTTGTAAAGGTTTTTCAAAGTCACTCAAAATTAATCTGAAGCTAAATAAAAAAGCCAAATGTTAGGCTCACGAAACTTGACATTATGAAGAAACACACTCTTCGAAAGTAAAGTGTCGACATATTTGTAAAACATATTTTTAAATGCGTGAAATTGCATAACTTTATGACACCAAAGACGGGAATGATCATCGGCTTGAAATCAAGAGCTAGTTATTAAACCAGCAGCCTTCCCAAACGTTACTCGCAAATTATATAATAAATATTTACCTATGGCATGAATTTAATATTTTCGTGGAATCTATTGTGTGTCACTTGGCGAATTTTTTGGCTATTAATTTTTGACATGTGATTAATAGCAATCAAAAATCAATTTTATATTTCAAACACGTTTTACCAACTTATTGAAACAAAATTTGGCACAGAACTACAGATGAAGTCACAAAAATTGCCAAATGTGATATGTTTAAATCTGTGTTTACCAGTTATGGAGTTTACATCTTTTTGAAAGTGAGAATCGGCAGACGGTCAGCTCTTGCTAAATTTAGCTCAAAATTTAATAGTTGTGTAATGTATCAATTTTTAATCTGCTGTGTGCTGAATTTTATTCTTTTAATTTTCTTCGTTGATTAGTTATCAATTTAATTTGTATTCAAACAGTTGAAGAGACAGATTTTTATATAGAATTTGCTGAAAATTTCATTAAAATCTACAAATTTGATGTAAAAACAATATACTAAATATCATCTGTCTACTTCAAAGTGTTTTTAAGTTCCCTTTGTGACAGATGGACACAATTCCAAAAACGCACTTTTTGGATATAAAAAAATTCGAGAAGATTTGTCATAATCTCGAGTTTGGAGTTCTGAGAGACCAATATTATTATTCGTTTTATACAATGAAAGAAAACTGTGCCATATTCAATAAATACTTTATAACAAAATCCATATAGGATAATACATTTTCCTGTATATTAACCGAGGATTTGTTTCAGTGTTTTGGAAATAACAGAAGCTTTCCACAATCAGCCTAGATATTTGATAATTGACTAGGGTTTAAGATTTGATAGATAAATCTAAGATAGATAGATAGATTTGGTATTGGAGAAAGATCAGCCTCAAATCTCATAAGAATCCCCCCCCCCCCTGCTAGTAAAATAAATCGACCCATTGCGTCGTATTAATTGCTTGTTTGTTATTGTTCTTCCTGGAAATTCCCTGATAGGATGGCTGAAAGTAGGCGTTTCATCTCCTTTGGAGCTTTGGCAGCGAGCGTTTGGACATATAAGGCCCATCCATCAATCCCGGTTACTATGGCGACCAGGATTGGTCCATTTCAAAAGAAAGGGAATTTGCCCAGAATCTACAAGTCAAAAATCATGAGAAATAAAGGAATAGTTTCGGATTTGCAAATTCACGGTGTGTTTAAAAGTAGAATTAAAAAATCATATTGACTACAAAGCAATAATAATTTTTATTAAATATTTAAAACCATATTGGCAAAACAAATCTTAAAAGCTATAGGTTAGGTGACTTAGGTCATTCTACAAATGACGAATTGAATAAACGAAATGTTTACCAACTTTTTTTTATATATAATAGATTATCGCAAAACACATCTGTTTAAACGCAAAACTAAATAAAAGGGGTTATATAGTTATAAAAATACTTAAATCTGTTTTTCAATAAGAGATTTTTTTACAACAAGAGAATTTATACCAAATAAATATTGGACGCATATTATAAGATTGTTATTGGACAGATATATATTATTAAATTTTAAAGCAGTGTGCTTCCCAATAATAAAAATGTATCAAAATTGGGAGCTTTAGAGTTCTCCAGAACGTTTTGCAGGAATTTTGAATGCTTTTTATATCCCACAATTTATGAAAAATATCAAACCTGTAAGCATTTACATATTAAACAACAGGTTCACACTTTTAATCTCGTAGAAACAAAGTAAAAAATGGGATTCATAGCTATCACAAGTTAATTTCAAACGCCTACTGTATGAGTGGGAAAGACTGGATCATGTAAATATTAAGTTTTTGATTCCTTAGCTATAACTAAAGATTAAACAGTGGATATGGTGTACCCAAAATTTTCTAGCATATTCTATTTTAAAAGCGTCATCTCAGAAAACACTTTGCGTTCTGGCATAGGGGTAGCGTGTCTATACGTTATCTGAGCGAACTGGGATCGAGTTCCGATTCGAGCATGGGCTATGCTCTAATTTTTAGGTGTGTGAATGTGTCCCCACCTAATAAAAAAATGGTTGTGTAAGTGAATGTGAAGCATGAAGTATCTAAGTCATAGACTTCACCCTGTCTGGCTATTCTAACAAAACAAGAGCTGCTCATTCAGCTTAAATTGCTGACAGTTTTGTCAGTGGGTTTGTAAAGTGTCGTCAGCGACAACAACAACTATTTGAGGGACACTGGCGTACAATGAGTACACGCTATTAATGAGATTTATTTTTTTAAATCAATCGTGTGATGCTTGGCGAGCTATTTGGCAATTAATCCTAGGTCGCAGTGGCCTGGTTATAAGGTCTTGGTTCCGGAACTTTAGGGTTTCAGGCCCGATTCCATCGAAGATCCATTTTATAAGGGGATCTGTTGGTCGTTGAATCTGTCAGGACCAAACGTCCTCCCTTTGGTGGGGACAGAGGGTTTCCAGATCAGATGTCTTCCTCGCCATCTGACAGGGGCTCAAAATTAGACTTCTTAAAATTGCCCTAGTGTGGCTTTCCAAAATATCGTTATTTTAATTAAACTAAACTAAACCCAAAACAAACTGGGCAATTAATCCCTGGTGAGTCGTTAAGGGTATATGAAAATCCAGCTTGTACTTTAGACGATTTTTCAATAACCGATTTAAACAAAATTTTAATACAGAGCTGCTCTTGAAATCACTAAATTACATACCAAGCTTGAAATGTTTAAGCCAATTGGATTTTGAGTTATTATGGCTGCGAATTTTTGAAAGTACAGATGAACAGATGGTCAACTGGTAATTGAATTTAACCGAAACTTTATTATTTTTGTATTATAGATATTAAATCCATGTATTGAGTTTTATTTGTTTGGTCTTCTTCATTCAGTACCTTTTATGTTAACTCATATTCGAATAGACGAACAGATAGGCTTCCTATAAATAGAATTTGCTCAAAATTTGATAAATATCTAAAAATTTCATGGGAAGATTATATATCAAATTTCATCCCACTTGTTCAAAGCGATTTTGAGTTATTTTTGTCAGAGATAGACAGGAACTTTCCAAAAATACAATTTTCAAACTCATGGAGGTCTGAGTAGTAGAAATTCATCGAAATATCGAGTTCGAGTTTTTTGACGATTACAAAAATTCCTCTTTGCTTCTTATACGAGAGAGTGAAAAGGGAGAATTTCAGGCGGAAGAAGGCTTAAAACGCTGGAAAGGAAACAAGAATGAGAGGAATTTCGCGGGGTGCAGGGAAAGGCCATTACGACTTACTCGGGAGGAAGGATTAGAACGAAAGGTATACAGATGTGTTTTAAGAGGATTGACGTGGAAAAAACCCAAGAATGTTTTTCTAACGGCTCATATTGGCTGGGAACTTAAAAAATAAGCAGGCTTTCAAATGTACTTTTTTAATTAATTATTTATTTATTTAATTTTTTAAATTATTCGTTTCCGATTAGGCTGTAAAAAAGAATGAAAACTCACATGTTTTGCATTTTTTTAAAAATTGGTAGACTTTTGTTTCCAGTAATACCTTTACTTTGTCTCTATCATAATTAGAAGCCAAATTATTGAAAACTATTGGCGTGTAATTTATGGTTATTATTATGCGCTAAAAAATTGGAGATGCATTTTCTGAATTACGAGTTATTTTTTCAATGCCTACTATTAGTTCACTCTCTCCTTAGATATGTCTTGTTCAAATTTTCAATCGTTAATTCAAATTTATAATCGATTTCAATCGTTCAAAATTTCAATCGTTAAAATACTTTTTATTCATTCACTCAAATTCAAATAAATTGTTTGAAACTTGTAGGGGATGACAATTCTCCCACCTAACCTAAAGAATAATCTACGTGTTCAAAGGAAGTTCGAGAAGGGGAATGGAAAATTGCAAGGAAATTCGCTTACTATTGTGATATTGTCATATGCATAAGTTTTTCTTTGTTGACCTCAGTAGAAATTAACATAATTTTTTCACATTACTTATTCTAATTATTCTAATTTAATATTCCAAAATCACATTACTTATTCTAATATTTAATTATTCTAATTTAATATTCCAAAATCAATTAAAATATTTTAATGAAATTTACAATTAGTGCTGGTTGTGTTATGTAGAATATGATAATTATGGATTAGATGTTAAAGGCTCTAGAAATAAATTTATGATTGTTTAATGTAAATAATTGTCGTCGATTTTATTAATCTTTTCTCATTTATTTGATATTAAAAATATACTCGAAATTTTACTCCTTGATAGTTTAAATTTAAATTTAGTTTAAAAATTTATAGTTAAAAATTTACAATTTTCCTTTAAATATAAAGTTGCCAAAAAGCCTATTTTTCAATAAATTTGATTTTGTATCAAATCATTGAACTTTTAATAAGAAAATTTTAAATGTCAATCTGTATACAGAAAACTCAATGTACATTTGCTTGTTCAGATTTTATTCACTTCTTCAACCTTTTTGTAGATTCTAAAGAAATTTAGTACGCATTTCTGGGAAAATTAAATGGGCCATTAAACTATTTTACACCCTAACCCAAAAAAAAAAAGAAAAAAAAAAGGTAGAAAATTTTTTTTAATTTTTTTTATCGCCATAATAATGCAAAATGTCATTTCATAGAAATTATTTGAATGCCTATATAAGAATTTTATTTGCTTTTTAATGATACAAATTTTATTTCCATACAACAATTTTTTTTAATTTCAATTATTTTTTCAAAATTAAATTAAATTATCCATGCAACAAGTCTTTTACTGTTGAAATATTATACTTATTTTATTAGTTAAACTTTTAAAACTTATTATTTTATTATCTTAACTTATTAAACTTATTATTTTATTATCTTAACTTATTAAACTTATTATTTTATTATCTTTTTCAATTCCTACAATTAGCTCTCTCTCTTTCTATATACATATCTTCTTCAAATTTTAAACCGTTAATAAAATACTTTCTATTCATCCACTCAAGTTCAAGTAAATTTTTAAAACTTGTCGTGGATGACATTTGATGTTAATACAGTTTTTTCAAATATTAATTCATTATTTTTTTATTAATTAGTTTTAAACTTACTTTCCCGTCTTTATAATATTTCTTTATAGTAGCAGTAATCATTAGATCGGGATAGCAAGGTTGGTAGGCCGTTATGCTTTGAGTTCAAACCTGGTTGCAAAGTTCTCCCTGTCGAGAGTTATACCACGGGGGGTGCTAAGTCAAAGGTGATCGTTATTCGGTTGCTCAGAGGTCCATGTCCTCAGAAACTACAGCACTCCAACTTCCGTTGTTAAGCGGAACACAGGAACCACAATTTTAATTAACAAAATTTTTCCTAACTACCTAAGTAAGAATTGATTTTACATTTTTTTAAATATTACTTGTTCTTTATACATTTTCAATTTATGTTTATTATATTACAAGCAACTTTTAATACGCACGCTGAGCAATTTATATTGTTATTTTATTTTATATTTCAACCCTTTCAGATTTATAATAGACTCCACTGTATTTTCCTATTAAATTTAGTGTTATTCAATACAATTTTAATTCATTTCTTACCCAATTTTTACTGAATATATCGTATATTTTATTATCTTAACTTAGGTGTCATACTTTTTGAATTGTATCAAGGAACAATCTCTTCTGCATTTAACAAATTGCAAATATTTGGTTTCTTTTTATTTTTTATTAATTAGAATTCACAAATTTATTTCCATTCTTCGTAATATCGTTAGGGTTCAAAATTAGGGTTAATATAAATGACATTTCTTAAACACTTTAACGTAAATACTTTATAATGTTCATTTTTTCCACACAGTTTTTATTTTATTTCATTTGAAACTAGGATTTAATATTTCAAGTTATCTTTACTTATATTGTGCGATCCATATTTCATAACTTTTTCTTCTTTCCGAAATTTATCCATAATTCATTTAAAAAAATAATCTCGAATGAGGGACTGTTTTAGAAGTTTGAACTCTTGGTATGAAAAAGATTTCTTTTACTCAATAGGTAAGTTTTAAGTTTTAGTAAACGTAGATGGACTATTTATGTTAAGTTTACAAGATGCCTATTAATACTTGTAATTAAAAACGAATGAATGAGAAATTGGAATAAATAAAATTGTGATGTAAATTTTTTATCTAAGACGCCAAGATGCTAAAATTGCACCGAGACGCTCTTTCGGGGTTCTTATGATTGGGTTGTGCTTATAATATACTTTAAAGTTGAAAACTGATTGTTAAACAAGAATGTTTTAGCCGGCATCCTGACACAGGAGTAGCGCGTCTTCCCCATGATCTGGGCGTCCCGAGTTCGAGTCCCAGTTTGGGCATGGTTGTTGTTCTGTGTTTTATCTGTGAGGTTTGTGAATGTGCCCCCTGTAAAAAGGGGCTGTGCAAGAAAATGTGATGAGCGAGTAGCAAAAGTCGTACTCTAAATTGTAGTATGTTTGTTGAAAGCCTTGTGGGCGCTACTACAAACAAGACGCTTATTAGACCAAAAACGCTGACATCCTCAGTGAGCTTGTCCATGGCAAGAGCCATAAGAAACATCAACAATAACAACAGGATGCTTTAATCTATAATCTTATAGCATCACTGTAAAGTTAATTAAGTGGTACAATATCATTATCAATGGTAAAATATAGAGTGCAATTAATACATAGTCTCCAAATCCTCACATGAATGGCCGGTTGTTGATGCTTATTGCTCTGAAAGAAAGACAACGTATTTTCAGTAGAATATTTCTCTTAATATAAGGAAAGAATCTTATAAAGCCTCTTACTATGTGAATCAATGCACACTTAAATAATTCAATAGATTTTGATCGGTATCGGGATTTTTAAGAAACCCAAATCTCAAATTGGTGAATTTCTTCTTCTATGAGTAAATAAAACAATTTATGTGTGACATATATGTGAGCTTTAGATAATTTTTCCAATGAAAATCAATCATCACAGATAACAAAACCTTTAGTTTCTATACTTCCAGTATTAAAGCTTTCGGAATTACTATTTAGTGACAAGTACATCTTGTTTTGAAGTATAGTTTTTGTGAATCCTCAAAACTAAAACAAGTATTGTTATACGAGCTCTAAAACTGGAATTCTGCTTACCATTAAACCAAAAGTTTGACCATTAATGAAACTTTTATTTTTGCAATTTAACAGTATTAAACTAGCGAATCTTAATTTCTGTTCTAACCTCAAAAAGTTACTATTTCTTTAGCTGAATTTTCTGTATAAAAATCACTGATTCAATAAAGAAAGGCTTAAATAGCATATAATAAGCAAAGTATAATGTGAACATTAAAACAAAAATAAGAAATAAGTTAGAATTTAAAAATATATAGTTTAGACGAAGGATAAAAGGAGTAGATAAAGGCTTCAAAGAATATCTATTTCTGTATTTTTCTTCTAGTTGTTTTGTTCGATAAGTTCAATAGCACAGACTTCGATACTTCTCAATTTATAGAAATTGGCTCTAACTAATCCTTTGCACGATTTTGAGTTGCATTGAAAACTGCTCTTTTGATTCAAATTGGCATTTATTCCAATGACATCTTTCAAAACCAAACTACGAGTATAGAGTGCTTTTGAAATAAACTTTATCTTCAATAGGACGAGAAAATCGAAAATTCTCTTTGAAATTAGATTTGCAAATTGTTGAACAGGATGCATTGAATTTTGAATGGATGAGCCCCCACTTAGCGGTATACATCGATCATCAGAGGAATTTCCAAAAAGGTGTTAGGGCAGTGGTGGCCTAGTGATAAGGCTTCGGCTCAGAAACTGTAAGACTCGATTACACCCAAGAACCATTGTGTAGAGGGTCTGTTGCATCTTAAATCGGGCAGAGACAACCATACCTCGCTCTGATGTGGAGTGGGAATTTGAGGAAAATGTCAGCTCAGTTGTCATCCTCGTCATCTAACCACGGTTGAAAATTGAAAAAAGTAGCCCTGTTGTTGCTTTACAGCTGCACTTTAATATAACTAAACTAAACCGAAGAGGTCTTACCTGCGGAACCCTGAAGAGTCTGAGCAGGTTGGCGAGCTGTATGGAGACGGAGGAGGACTGCCCTCCGATGACCCCCATCACCCGGTCGAATGAGCCGTCCCGGAAGGTGGGGACGGTGCCGTCCGAGCAGCGGAACTGGCGTTCGTGGTGGGCGTTGTTGCGGGCGATGAAGCCCTTGATGAAGTCCAGGCTCTGCTCCAGGGCGTAGGTGGCCGAGTCGCAGCTGTCCAGCGCCAGCACACCCAGCCGGATGCCCGGCAGCAGGTTCGGGTCGGCGTTGATCTTCTTGATGGTGAAGAGGAGGGCCTCCAGCTGATGGATGCCTTCGTCCTGCGGGGGGAGAAAGAGAGCATTATGGGTATCAAAAGATTTAAACATGGTTACAAAAGCCATTTTTTAATGCTCTCTTTTACCTTGGTTCTGTATTTACATCATTATTTTTTGTATCGATTTTTCAGTTTTGCATTATTAGCAAAATTTTCATACAGAATAAGCTCAAGAAAAGATGAAAAAAATAACAATACATGAATTAAGATAGTTATTTAATTAATTTAATCATAAATTAATTTATAATTAAAGATTTTTATTTTTAGTTGATATTCTACTGTTTGTTGTTGGAGTATTTTTTTCCGAGTGCTGTTTGCTGTTGGAGTATTGTATTTTCTTCACGTTCGTTTGAATACAGTCAGAAAAAATCATCGTATTATGAAGATACAAATATGATTTTAAAAGTACTTTTAATTGTTGTCAACTTATCCATCTTTCTGTATGTCACGAGAAAAAAAATACATGCCATGCAGTGATAATAAATATTTTTATAAAACGAGTCATATTTCCTAATTTTTTAAAAATATTATTCCATGGTCACTAAAACAATGAAGCTTCTTTGAAAAATTATAAGTCGGAGGATATGGTAAAAACGGTCCTAATATTTGAAAGCGCCAAAGCGTGTTTTTTAATATTAAAATGTGGCAAGTTTTTTTCATTTTAAATACTTAGTAGTTTTAAAACCAAATTTTTAATTTAAAATTTAATAGTTTTTTTCGTTTTAATATTTAATATTTCTTTTTTATTCTACATTTTTTTCTTTTTCTTTTGAGAAACAAAAAACAAAGACTGACGTCAAGGAGTTGATATCATTCAGATAACAAACTGAATGACCGCTGCAAATGACCATTGTATATACTGCACTGGACATTTGAATGAGGGATATGGAGAATCGCATATGTATCATGAAATATTGTTTGTAAATAAACATGTTAAAAATATGCATGCATATAAAATAAAAACTGATGAAACTATATTAATGTTAAATAGGTTATCACTTAAGTCTATATAATTTCTTAATATTGCCTTCATGTTTCGTCATATTAACGTCTGAGAATAGATTAACATATGTTAACTTTAGTTTAAGGTATTAGATGAAGTTATTTTCACTCAAATTATGTTTTTTTTTGAAATTTTTTTCATAGTTCATTAATGAAAACCGTTTTTGTGTGAATATTAGGATTAAGAAATACCTTCGGTTTAATAGAATATTTTAATGTCAGATAATTACATCCGCACTACTTCTAGAACTGTTTTCCTCTTACATCGAAACTAAAGTTTGAAAATTTATTTTTCTATGTTGTTATGTTATTATGTTATTGTGCTATGTTGCTTTAAATTTTCAATAATTCCGTTTTGAAATCATTGATACCTTTTGAAAATTAAATAATTAAATTATTTCAGATTATGTTTTCTTGGATATAAAAAAATGAAACGTACTTTTCAAAACTTTTAAATTGATTAAATCTATCTTAAATCTTTTTTTTACTTCCAATAAAAATAAGTATTTTTAGTTGTAACTATAGATTTCAACTGAATCTTTAAAAATTAGTGTGTTTTGAAAATGCATTATTATTGAAGAGTAAATATCATGAATTTATTTCTTAATTTATAGTGAAGATGTCAAGATTTTTCAGATATTTTTTAATAATCTAAAATAAAATTGAATTAATCCATTATTCTTAAGTTCATTCATTTGTGTAGGGAAAATGTTCCAAATAATGATAATGAGGAACTGAAAAAAAAAGAAATTATTGAATTAAATTCTCGTGTCAGTGTCTGAAACGCAGGCCGTTAGTTCCACATCCCAACACACACACACACACACACACACACACACACACACACACACACACACACACACACACACACACACACACACACACACACACACACACACACACACACACACACACACACACACACACACACACACACACACACACACACACACACACACACAACTCAAATTTAGAAGTTGAACACAGAAGCCTTCATCGAGTCTTTCTCTCCTTCATTCAGGGCTACTGTGCAAATTTCTTTATTTTCTGAAAAGTCGAAATCGGGAGGAAATCCAGCCCACTTCCGCCAAAGCAATTACGATTTCCGCCTCAAATTTGATAGGATGGCGAGGTTCAAAAATATTTATTCCATTTTCCTTCCTAGGAGTTAAATCAAAGTCGACAAGTAAGATCTGAGTGATATGAATCATGATTTTCTCTACAGCAGGGAAACATAACGCGAATTTTTTCTAAATTAAGTATAAAAGATCTGCTATTATTCTACTTCAGTTAATAAGTCGAAACTTTATGGTTATATCCGTGAACTTATAAATCTTTATAGATCGACAGATTTGGAATTTTCGAGTCCTATTTTTGTTTTCAATTTATTTCTGTAATCATGCAATAAATTTTATTCAATTACCAGAAGATATTAATTAATTTTATCATACTGTCAGAAGAAAGCTATCAAGTAAGTAAAGTAGACAACTTCTCGGTGGGGGGGGTGCCTCAACTTTAAGAGGGCTTGCTCTTTTTTTTTCGTGCTATTTTAATGGCTATTTGACTACCTGCTCTGAATTGAAATTGTCGAAAATTCGAATTTTTTCAATTTATAATCAAGAGTTTTCTAAATTTCAAAGAATTATTCTTAGGGGAGATATCTTTTTGTTTTCTGTGATTTGATTCGAGATAAAAATATTTTTTCATTTAGCTGTTTGACTCCCAAATTAAAAGCCACCGCATATTTTACATAACTGTTTTTAGTTTGAGTTTAAAAAATTTGCAATTGTTTCTTCAGTTTTTTGGGTAGTTTTTTTAAATTAATATTTTCCTTTGAGTTTTAATAATGGAAGAGATTCATAATTAAATACTTTAACATTTTAGTTTGCTATTAGAATGAACTCATGCCCTTTTTAGCTTCAGAACTAATACTATTAACACATTAACGATATTGATGCCCATTGAAAAATGCAAAGGAGACTTTCTTTTGCAAAGTGACTTTAAGATTTGCAATTCAGTGGCGTCAATCTATGATCAGTCAAAGATATGTTTAATGTATGTGTGATTGGTGGAATTGTCTATAAGCAGATCGTTCCAGAAAGGTATATTTAAATCTGAGTTGATCTAATGATCAATTTATTTACTCCCATCATTACTTTTTAATAAATTATTACTTCCTAATTGTTCTTGTATAAAGAGGTTTTGCATCGGAAATCTTTCTTATCTTTGCAGTTATGCGCTAAAATACGAAAAGTATCCAGTTGTATTACAGAGCGTTCACACGAGTCCAACTATTGCGTGCAATGGAAGGCACCACCTACTCCAAGAGCATCACGTGACCCCCAAAGGGACAATGGGAAACGGTTTTTTCATTGGGAAAATTATTTGCTATTGCCCCACTATGATCATGTGATCTTCCTGATCTTTCATTAAGCTCAACAGTTGACCTTGCGTGAACACTGCTTTAGTCTGTACTATGGGTGGAAACTCGCAATAATGAACTGAATAAGCATTTCATTACATATTTTGCAGCATTTTGAGGCTTGTTATATTTCCCACTGCATTCAGTTAAGTTATATTCTGTGATAGCTTTTACTATTACATTTTAATAGCTTAGATTTCCCTAGTGCACTCCTGACCTGTTAATATTTAAAAAAAATAAATCCATGATATTTTCCGGATTAAATAATGTAAAGAAATCTAATTTTTGATTCATGAATTTAAATCGTATTTATTCAAAAATATGTAATGGATTTCTCCCTTTTGACAGTAATTTCAAGTCAATTTTACTTATAATTTCTATCAACTAGTTGTATTATAATATGAATCATGTTCACATATTTCGAGTATCTGTTCCCATTCGAACCCATTGACCTAGAGGACTCGTTCCAGACGTTGTGGAGTAAGTCACAGACTATCTACTCCGACCGGACCGAATGCACACAAAAACTTGAATGATTGGACTGCCGCAACAGCAACTCTGGGGGGAAATGGGGTCATAATGGTCATCAATGGCCGCAGTACAACCCTTCCCTAAGGAAGTACATCCCACCATTGATGGGGGGATTTAGACCCCCCCTTTCATGAATCCGCTAGGGAGGCGAGAATCAACAACCGTGCAGTAAACTTATAATCCTCAATTATGAATATTATGAAATACCCCCCCTAGTGGGAGGTAGTAACTTCCAATGTAGCATGACGTTATGTTCGAATTCATTGCAATACGAAAACGATTATGAGCCTCAAAACATAACGTATTAATCACTTTCGTAAATAAAAATTCAATATGGAAAAGCAAAATCTCAGGAATTTTTGGCATATAGATAAAGCAAAAGAATTGTTTAAAGAAAAGTTCACAAGGTGCCGAGACCAACCACAATCTCAGAAGCTTCTCATCCGGAATTATAAGGTAGACCCCCCCCCCTCCTTCCAGCCGAAGGATAGACGTGCAGAAAAAAAAAGAATTAGAAGGGACTAAACAATCAACCTTCCACTCATGTCAGCCGTTTCAACAATTTACCACATTCTCTCTCTGTTTCAGGAATGGAGTGGTCGGAATTGTGCAACTTGGTATGGCCCTGAATGGCGGTTTGCTCGACACTTGCACACTTTCTCACTCGCTTGCACCTTACGCATCATTTATCGTTCGAATATCTGGAATGCAAAGATAACGCGAGTGATTCGGTTCACCTGCAGTCGTCCGCACTCGTACTTGTTGTCCCTGTCGTGTATGGGGAAGAGGGCGCCCAGCATGATGTCGCCGGTGACGTTGCTCATCCTTCTGATGGGCCAGTTCTGGTTGGCGCTGATGGCGGTCACCAGGGGCAGGAGGGCGTGGTACAGCATTCTCATGTGCATCGCCCTCACGTACATGTCGCGGAGAAGAGAAGGGATCGTCGAACTGCAAGAAAAGGAGGATGCGATTTTAATTCCTGAACAAAGAAAAAGCATTTTTTTTAAATATAAAAGATCTAATAATATTAAACTTAAAGAACAAATCTTTGAAGTAGAAATATAAAAGACGCAAAGCAAACAGTACAATTGGGATATATATACTGAGTTTCACAATCTGAATGAAGTATCCATGGTACAATTTGTACAACGAACAGTAATCCAATAGCAATTCTCTATTTGGTGAAGTCCTCATTGTTAAGAAAGTTCAAAGGCATGGCTTAAAATAGGAGATATGATGAAAAATATATTTACCAGACTCAATAATTATTCAGTAAACAACCTTCGAAATTGAATACCGTAGACTTATATCTTGTAGTATTAGTGACGGTCCGTGTATAAATGTTGCTTAGAATTATTAGTAGCATGCTAATACAAGCTAAGTTCAATTTTCTTGACTAAAAAATAATCTTGAAAATTTTATGTGTTCTAAAAATGTGTAAGAATTTTTAAAGCCTTTTTCCCCTCCAAAATAAAAGTATATAATACATATAATTCAAACGATAAAATCAACTAAAGTAAGTATTTATCTATAAAATGCCATGGAAAAAGATTATAAATTATTATAAGCATTATTAGATCGACTAAAACTAAAGCAATTTCTATTAGTAATTCGTTTTACAGTGAATCACAATCCACTTTATTTTTAACGAAACTATATTATAGTATCCAGATACCTGCTATCACTCCAAATATCTAAAAATTAAATTCCAAGGGGAATATTCCATTCAATTTGGAAGAATGGCCTGCTTAACACTAGGACTAGGTTTACGGGCGTTTCTTATATACCTATCTCTTCTCAATTTAACTTATGAGTGAATACTCTTCACTAATACTATGTTTTGTGAAGTTTTATTTCTTTTTCTAGACATATTCAGATGATAAAGAAGGGCTTTTTTGTCAAAATAGTAGAAAATGGAGGCTCACAATAATATTAATAATTCAAAAAATATTCTAGTATTTAATTTTTCAATACTCGAACTAAGCAACTGAAGCCTTCAAAATCTCTTCGCACTCCGACATCCATTGACATTCTGCGCTTGATCTTTCTATTATTGCTTATCGGCAACAGTTGCTTATCGCCTGTTTAATTTGAGATGGCGATATCGGATAATGGGTATTTACTTCGATCATATATATTTCATCAATATATAATACAATATTTTCATATATATTTGCTTCGATCGTTGTATAAAAGTCACTACAAGAGATAAAATAAAAATGCAAACGAGTTTTGTAATTTTCCTTATAAAATTCGAAATGCGTCAAAATGACGCGTCCCGTAAACCTAGTGTTAAAAATATGTAAACTCTATTACCATAAGGCGTTCCCTACAAATAATTTTGAAATTTTTCAACCGCTGCTCTCAATTTTTCGTCTTTTTGCTGATTAACTCGTTCACAGATTGAGAAATGGACTTAAAATAACCGAAATGTTCAAGAAATAATAAAAAAATACTGAGCAGGTTTAGCGATTAATATTTAAAAATTTATATTAAAAGTATTGTGCAGCTAAAGAGTAACAATTAAAAGCAACAATTAAAGCTAAAATGTTTCTTTGTATAATTGAAGAATTTGATCTGTTGGTTTGCATTTTCAAGTTGCCGTCAAATAATACTTTGAATCATAAAAGAATTTTTAAAAAATTACAAAATTTTATTCAAATTTATTATTTTTTTCACAAATTTTTATTTGATTTTAGAAAAAATATATTTATTGAAAGTTTGGTGACACTAAATTATCAAAGAATTTCCTTTATTTTTTATGCAATATAGTTTTATTTATTTTTATTTATTTTGTTGTGTATTTTTACTTTGTACAGAGTTTTCCTAATGTGCCTTTTTCATGAGTTAAAATCACCCAAATAATTTCTGCTACTGTTACTTAACGTCTACTATTAGTCCTTAAAAAATTCGCTGTAAATGTAATAGAAATAGAATTTACTATAAGTATCGACATTTCACTAGAGCTTATTACTTTAACGACTAGATTTTGTTTTCTGTTAAATTTTATTGATTTTTTATTCCTATTGATAAATATCTCAGAGAGACTAGCCTTAATCCCAAATGTGTTTGATCATTGTTCCATATTTTAAAAACTATAGAATGGAAAAGAATGAAATTGTAACACTGATATTTTAGATTTTGCTTCGTAAATTGGCATCAAAAAATTCTGAGATTCTTAAAAAAAATTCTAACTTGTAAATTTAAAAATTAATTAAAAATACTTTATTAAAGCTTAACTTCTTCTTTTTCTTATTGAATATTTTAATTTATAATAATAATTAGGGCATATATCTTGAAATATATTTAAAAACAACAACAACGAAATTTTTTAATTAAAAATTGAAACAAATGCTCACTTTTCTTATACCTTATCAATCTTTTATTCAAAATTACAAAATGTTAAATGCATTCGAGATATTTTAATTTGAAAAATTGATGAGTATTTGAAATCATGTACTATCATTTGAAAAAATTGAGTTTTAATACATATACGTATGAAGACGGCCTCTTACATGAATAAATATTTAACACATTTATTAATAACATATTTCTACAAAGAAGAAGATTATTTGGATAAAGCTTCTCCAACTACGATTAATTCTTAATTAGAAATTTATCAAAATATATCATTTTTCTTCAAAAATCTCTCGACCAGTTACTGCACAAAACTTTTAAAAATTATTTGAAATTCAAAAATTAATTTCTGAAAGCAATATGTTTTTCTTTTGAAAATTTTTCTTAAAATTTGGTAATAAAAATATGTCTGTCAGCAGTATTTTTAATAACCATTGTTTTTGCAGTCAAACACAATGCGATGAGATTATATTTATTTCCGCTTGCACTGATAAATGATAGTTTTAATAAAATGCAAAATAAAATAGGGACAGACAAATCAAGCCTCGTGCTGTAAAGATTTGTTCCTTTGGAAGTGATTCGAATCTCCCTGTTTTCTTTTTCTTTTTTACTATCTTTATTAATTGCCGTCCAATCACCGGGTGCTAACAAAACGCTTCTAAAGCTGTCATCGCCCTCCCTTTTGTTTATGCAGAGCACAAATAAAAAACAGAGCTCGCAAAAGAGATTTCCGTCGTCTTTCTGATAAGAGACGATCGGTACGGAGAGGTTGCATCAAACACGTGGGCTCTTAAAGGACGCATAAAGTCGGAATCAACAGATTGTATAGTTTGCTCATGAGCGAGACGAGCATAGACGTGGCAGCATAGTAACGCAATCTAGTTTGTTTGTTTGTTTTTTAAATATAGTAATTTATTTAATTACTTTCATGCTTAGTAATTAAATTCAAAACTATCAAAGGCAATTTCTCTGGGGAGAGGAAAGTAAAAAAAGAGTCAGAAGCTTAGAAACTATGCTGAAAGGGCCTTTAATTCTGTCTTTTAAGGTATCCGTAAACGTCAAAAACGTCTATTGTCGTCAAAAATGACATTTAAAAAATCCTTTTATTGTATAGGGCTTAATTTTTTTTATCTTTGAACTATCCAAAATAGGTTTACTTTTATCTCTACGTTAATTAGAAATCAAGATAATAATATTTTCGTAATGATCGATAAACCAAAAGTGGACACTTAAATAATCGGAAATATCGATTTTAAGGGCCAACAACATGCTAAAAATTTCTATAAACACAAATTTAGTTTTAAATACGAAACATTTTCTGAGCTGCAAAATGCAAATTCCACTGAGAATTTCAATAGTGTTTGTGGAATTTTGTGCTTAAAAATGTCTTTGTTGAGCTCGGAACCATCGAATTAGGGGCATTTAATTATCTCTGTAATACATTTTAATGAAGGATTTTATAGGATAACTGAATATCCTTAAGGATATTGGAGTGTACCCTAGTGCCAATGCAGTTAGAGCATTTGTTGAGCTCGACAAAGGCAGAATACAGGAATCCAGGCGGCATTCGCTGCCAATGCAAAAATTGCAAGAAAAAAAAGAAAATTATTAAAAGCTGAGGAGGAAAAAGATTTAATCTATAAATGCGGGGAAAATTAAGCATGTACACGCGTAACTTTTTAAAAACATGTTACTATATACTCTGAATGAATTTTTCTCAAAATTGATTTTTACTTATTTCTTGCTCACTTCAAAAAAAATAACTCAAAATATAATTATTCTATAACTATGAAATTTGGTATAATTTGTCTTCATGCTATTTTCTATAAAATGAATTAAAAGAATTTAGATTGAGTGGATAATTTGTTCTAATTTACAGCCTATTGTTTGAATAACAAAGTCATGAATTAGCAAAAAGAATTCATGATAAATCTTTTACGGGTTCTAAACTTTTTATTTATTATTATAACAATACGATTGTACTTCATTTCCTAGAGAAAACTATGTATTTTATTTTGGTATAAGGTTTGTTTAGACGAGAGAAATAATTTTTGGTGCAGCCAATTTGAAGTTAAAAAAAAATTGCTTAAATTAAACCCATGACTATTAAATGCCAATTTTCAAAAAAGTGTAAATGTTTATTTCAAATATTGACATTCTATTCTAATTATGATTAGCATCAAACCAAGAAATAAGGTTAAAGCTGGTGTACACCATATTTTTCTAAAGAAATGCTCCGAACGTTTTCCGATACCTTAACTGAGTACAGATTTGTGTGAACGCATGCTGTAAACTTTATAAAAGGAAACAGTGTTCAAGAGAGTTCTATAAAAGCTTTAAATGCTTTTCGACAGTTAAAGTTTTTGTCAAACGTAATATTACAAGCAAATAAAGAAAAATTGATTATAAAAAACCCATTAAAAACATTGCAATATAAAAAAATTTCGAAGTAAATAGAAAGTTATTATTTAGGTAAAATAAATTTTAACTAAATGGTCAAAGGAATTTCTTTTTGATGAAACATTTGTGTGTATTTTTTTTATAAATGAGAAAGAAAAAAACTGCTAGAAATGTAATTATGAAAAATTATTTCGAATCTTTTAATTAAAATGAGCCCTTTGACAAACGTGCCCTGAGTGACAACAGTCTTTATTCAAAGATAATAGCTAAACAGTGAAGAAGGGTATGTTTGAGAAGGATAAGGGTAGGAGTGGTGACACTTGTTCTCCTGATTGGATGAGAATAGCGCATCAATTAATTAAATGTGGGCAAAGTATTTCTAGTGCTTGCAACTTGCTTGCTGAGAAACTATTCTTTCCAATTGCAAAACAATCGATTTGAATGTAATCAAGTAATACAAATATTTAAAAAGTTAATTCCTATTTAGTTCAACATAGAAATTTTTTATTTAGTTACTTTTTATCACATAATTACAATTAATATTAATAACTTTCCAAAAACTTAATATTGATTTTCTCAAGAATTAAATTCCCTTTTCACACCTTTAGGTGAAAAATACTGAAAATCTCTCATTTTACCGATTGAGCTACTGCCTGTTGATTTCAGTTTTCTTTGCAAACTGCTAAAACTCTTTTTTTAAAATTTTAAAATAAATTAAATTTTATGAATGAATTAATATTTGAAAAAAAATCTGTTAACGTCGAGTGCCAACCCATTACAAGTTAAAAAATATATTTGAACTTGAGTGGATGAATAAAAAGTATTTTATTCACTATTGAAAATTTTTATAAGATATATAAAGACAGAGTGTAAACTAATAGTAGAAAATGAAAAAAAAGTGTGACATTTTAAAAGTGCTCTTCTTTATCACTAGATTGTCAGTTATTATTTCCACTTCAAAATTATACATTTTTCATACGAAATATCTGCTTGTAATAGAATGAAAATTAGTACCTGGTATTGTTTTTGGTTATGTATTCCAAAAAAGTCTTTCTCTTGTTAAAACCTTTTAAAATTCGCCTATATCAAATTAAAAATATAATATTTTTATAATATTTTTAGCTAATTGATAATTAAATTATTTAAAATCAATGATAGAAACTAAAAACTTTTAAAACCGAAAAGCGTAATTGTTTCATAGTATATAAGTTGAAATGCCCCTTTTTTTCTGTGCATTTGCTGCCATTAGTTGTATTTAAAATTATAAACATAAAAAGATAAATATGTGATTCTATTAAATGAAAAAAAAAGTCTAGAAAAGAAATAATCTGAATACCTAAATTCTTTCTATTCATTGTAATGATAATGTAAAAAAGGGTACAAATTGCTGATTATCTGAAGGAAAAACGATAATTATACATTTATTGTATGGTTAGCTTTCAAAGATTTCAAACTATCACATCACATTTATGATACAAAAAAGTTTGGAAATTCAAAAATAAGTAAAAGTATAAACACAGAAAAACCAATTGTTTTTTTTAATCTTGAATATAATTATTGTTGGGTGGTGTAAATAAAATTAGTAAAGAAAATAAGACAAATTTTGGGGGAAAATTAAATTTACATTATTTAAAGTTATAGGATGCGTTTCCACTAGTTATAATACATACTTGGAAAAATTATAAAGAACTGAAATAAGATACTAAATCTTAAGATATATCCGGAACCTAAAAATATTTTTCCATTCTAGAGAATAAAATTTTTAAAAACTAATTAATAAAAACATTGGCCGACAAAGTATTGAAAAATAATTTATTGAACCAATTAATTTACAAAACTTGATAACGAAGCAATGGTTACAATTCTTTCTTAAAAAAAAACCAAGTTTCAAATAAAAATTTCAAATCCTATAATCCAGACAATAATTTTGTTAATATAAAAAAATTAAAATAAAAAAAAAACATTTGGTAAGTTTAACTGATAGCTGCAAGCAAAGCGAAAAAAACATGCTGTAATATTTAATGTATCACTAACAAAAACAGGAACTAAAATCTGTTAAAGAAAATTGTTGTCGAACAATGACAATAAAGAATAAATTTTCATTGGAAGACAATGCAAAGGATCGCGCAAGTTGGTGATAATCTAAAGAAAAAATAATAATGATACGTATGTTTTATGCATAGTTATTAGAATTAATTGCTTAGAGTATTGTTGAATTTTATATATATTGTTTTTTTTTTGTTTGAAACTTCTTTCAAATAAAGGGAAATGCATATTATGCAATTTAAAACTGACTGTATCCCATTAATTATTATAACAATTTTTAAGATTATACAGTGACAAAAGATAAATGGATACTTTAAATTACAAAAAACAACAAAAAAAAGATTAAGATGAAATATTCGATGCATATTTCAGTGCATCATGTCAGAACATCATTTCTTGAGCGGCCAGGCACCACGTGCTCGTGCAAGTTAAATGATATTTTCATTCATATTAATTGTTTCATTGAATGAGTCACTTTGGTATCGCAAACGATCCAAAAAACTTTGTCTCGCAATCATTGTTTTAAAAAAATCCCTCGTTTCCAATATTATTTCTTTTCATATAGTCACGTGCGCAAAATGATCATTTTTGTAGGTTTTTTTTATTTGCTGTAGTGATAAACTTATTTTTTTAAAAGCAGGGATTTTGTAAATGCAATGGCAACGCATTATTAGAAGCTGATTTTTTTTGAGATGCTCGGGCAGATAAAAATTTTATTTTACGCCTACAGATTTTTGTTGAAGTCACAAACTTTATTCCCAAAACATCCTGTTCTGACATGATAAAATAAGAATTAAAAAATATCAATTACATGTAAGGCATATTTCAGTTGATATATTTTTGTATTTTTTAAGCATAATTTTCGAAAAAACGAAAATATAAATTATTTGGCCATATGTAATTAGTTATAATTTAAAATACACAAGAAAGGCATCTGAATATAGAAGATTAAAGAAAGGCTTTTTTTTATTAGTGGAGAAATTGTATTCATTGTGAAGCCTAATGCTTTTGCTTTAACTTGGAAAATTGAAACAATATTTGAAGAATGACATTTTTTTGTAAATTGTTTGATGCATCCTTCAGAAATCCAAAAAGAAGACTCTTGGATCTGGAATTATTAGTTTTGATTAATAGTTGCTTTTTTGGTATTAGGTCTACAGAAAGTTTTTTCCAAAAATTTATATTGAATTTTAATGAAATTTTGTGCATGTTAAAGCTTTATTTCAATAAATTTACAATGTTATATATAAAAAATACTTTGACATTATTTTGAAGTTTAAAAAACAGTTTCTCGATGATAAAAATTTTTTTCTCCCATTTTTTCCTTTATTTTTTAATAAAAGTTTCAGATTTAAATTTTAAATGGTAATTAAACACTGCCTTATTTAGATAGTAATACCAAAAAAGAATTTTCACCTTATCTTTTATTTGTTGATGCTTTAAAGATGAACATTCCTTTTCTCTGTAAATGGGATAATAGAATAAAGGAATAATCTATACACATATCGTGCTTAATGCATTCTAAACCTACCATGACAAAGCAGTTTAATAAAACATAAGGCATAATCAATCTCCCGATGTTTCTAGCTAAGGTTAGTGAAAATGGAGAGAAATTCATTCTTAAAGAAATGTCGCTAAAATTCTTAGCTTAATGTGGTTTGTTTTAACTTTTCTATATAATGCAAGAAATGTATTCAATAAATATGATACCTAAGCTACGATAAATATTTGCCTTAATTAAATTATTTTCCCTTTTTCAAACAATTAGAAGCAAACACCTAATTAAGTAATAATTTAATTTACCCAGATCTTTTGGTTTAAAATAAGAATGGTTTGATTTAAAATAAGAAAATGACGAGCTAACTAAATAATATTAAATAAATTATTATTAAATACATTTTCAATCATTTTTCTATTGATCGAACTTATTCAGATTGATAAATTTAGCTTATAAATAATTAATTAATGGGAATCATGCAGTTTCCATTCTAATTAAGTAATAATTTAATTTACCCAGATCTTTTGGTTTAAAATAAGAATGGTTTGATTTAAAATAAGGAAATGATGAGCTAACTAAATAATATTAAATAAATTATTATTAAATACATTTTCAATTATTTTTCTATTGATCGAACTTATTCAGATTGATAAGTTAAGCTTATAAATAATTAATTAATGAGAATCATGCAGTTTCCATCCGATGCAACGTGATGATGCATTCATTATGTTTGCTACATTCATAAATCATCCGGGTAGCTTTCTACAAAGATTTTGTGCCACTAACCCATTAAGCCTTGAGAGTCGCTATGCCATTAGATTCCATGCCAGTAATCAAGAGAGCAATATGCCGGATGATGAAACCCAATCAAGCTCAACAGACTTGATTTGGTTTGATAATAAAAGATCATTTACATAGTGCTGAGAGCTGTTTCTCCATTTCAATGTCTGGCATGACTCTCATTGATATATGTAATAAAATTTGTCATATCTAAAAAATTCTTTAAAATTTCAGTTCTAAAATTCAGATGAAAATCAACATTAAAAAAGTGCACGAAAGGGAAAATTTCTCTTATTTATTGAAGACGGACTTTCATCTCATTTGTTTCGTCCCTCTCTCTAAAACATATGAATCTTCTTTGTATTTTTAATTCTAGTTCTTATAACAAAGAAGTAATTTGAACCAGAATTCTGTGGTTTTTTCGCACCAAAGTAAGAAGTTCGATGCTCCATATATTTAATTTCAATCATAGCAGTTCTTAGATTTTCTCCTCAATCCTGTGAGTAATCAAAATGGGAACATGTCATCTTCTCTGATTATCATTTGAATAAAACATTCATGAATTTTTTATCATGTGAGAACATGATGTTATTTTGATGTCTCCAAAATTTAAGAGCAAAACATTTTCTTACCTGCTTTTACCAGTATTGCATTATTATTATTATGTATGCTTCTTTAAAAGCAGATGCGTTTTTAAAATGTTGACCTGCTTTTACTAGCATATATTTATTATTACGAACGCTTCTTTGACCTTTAAATGCATTTTTCAAAAGGCTGACAAAAATTATAACATCACAGTTGTTATTTCATCTCAAAATATGCCTTGTTCCCAAACTTTGTTTGCCAGCTTAAAAATTGTAGAGGGGGGATAGAGACCTCTAGAGAAGTCTCGTGAATGTTTAAAACCGGTTTAAATTGGGTAATGACTTGAATTAATTAAGATAATGATTTAAAAGATAATAATGTGCTCACATGATTAATTGAAATTTATGATCGAAGATTACATTTTAATTTTATCTTATGAGAACATGATGTTGCTATTACTTTTTTCATTATTTTAATTTTGGTTCTTTTATGCGGAGGAATATTCCTTGTTTATAACGAATTTTCAGTCTCAACTAGTTTTAAAAGAACTAGTTTTAAATTTTTTCATAAAAATATGGTTATCAAATAATTTTGCAATACCAAGAAATAACCAGATGACGTGCAGAAAACTTAAAGGGGCCGCCGAAGAGCAACTCCATCTGACATTTGATGGCATTGGTCACTTGCAAACAGAAAAAGAACCCTCTATGGGAACACATTTTGCAGATAAAAGAACAGAAGAAATTCCATTACGTTTTACAATCCATATTAATTTGTGAAACATTAATAATGCATAAAATGCATTACATTTACGTTAACTTTTTACATTAGGTAAAAACTAAAGACAAGAGCTTTGACAAAATATCCCTATTAGAAAATTTAATGACTGGAATTTGCATGAGTTTTTCGACGTCAAGTCTTCGAATTTCTTGGCCATCTGAGTCTGTGTTCTCGACCTAAAGTACAGATTTTGATCACCTGATTTATAGATTCTTCTTCGATGTGACACTGACAAGTCAAACGTTTGCCAAGAACTTTAATGTTCATAAAATACACCATTCCCAATGTATACTCGGTTAAAATTAAAATTATACTCAATTCAGTTAACAGAATTTTTTTTTTACAGAAAATGTTTTTAAAATGTTGATATGTTGTTCTTCTCTTGATGGAATTATTCTATCTCTTTTGCCAATCCTTAATTATTAGCTTTTCAGCTCATTTCTGAGTGGGATTTTGAACTTAGGTATTCCTTGAGTTTCTAAGTTGAAAGCTTTTTTGGCTAATGTATCTGCTTTCTCGTTTCCGTTATGTCCCTGATGAGATCTGGTACAAATCTTTTCAATAACAGGTTTGCCAGCTTTTTCCAATAATATTTTTTTGTTTCACAAACGAAATCAATATATTCATGAATAAAAAGGCAACTATTACAAAGAATTTCAATCCTAAATGGCAACACATTCAATATTCTGACAATAGAGTATTATATTTTGTTTGTCATTCATGCAGTTCATTTTTTTACTGAACATTTAAAACTCCTCTTGCACCATTAATATCACACGGGGATTAAAAAAGTAGACTACACATTCCATGAAGACATCCCATACAGAACAGCTACTCACTCATCACATTCGCTTGCACAGCTCCTTTTTACAGGGTGGGGGGCACATTCAAACTTATCACAGGTGGAATGAAAAAAAAAACCATGGCCGAACCTGTACTCGAACTCAGAATGTACAGATCAGGGGGAGATGCGCTACCCCTGTTCCAGAACTTCAGTGTTGTTATGATTTAAGTTCTAAAAGTGACATAAATTGTAATTTCTTTACATCTAGGCTAAATTTATTAAGTAAGGGTATTTTGTAAAAGAACGATTTCTAGAATTAACTATAAAGTATTTAATTCTGGAAAATCCTTCAGGGAACGTTTTCGGAACTTAAATCGAATTCTCATGCTAAGATCGATACTTAAAAGATGCATTTTTTAAATGTCCACGTGCTGAGGGCGAGTCACCATGTGGACAACTCATTATAAATGCCAGTACATGCTTTCACTTATTTTAAGCCAAATGTTTAGTATTAAACCCCTATCATCAGATAAAAACAATATGGTACCTCTCTTAATGCAATTAGGTCTTGGTTTCTTAATTTCACTGTCTCGATTTCGGAAAAGCAAACCGAATTCCAATTAGAACACCTTATATATCATATTGGTAGCCAAATATCCATATTTTGATATAGTCTGGATGTAAAGTGGAAGGCAGGGAAGTGGCACCCCTGAACTTATTACAGATAGAACAACCATTCCCGAACTGGGTCTCAAACCCAAGACCCTTAGATCACAGAGAAGACGAGCTATCCTTGTGCCGTGCCATTGATAAACAATTAATTTTGAATCACATTCACATAAGCGTCCAAACAAAGACAGGCTTTCCACTGACGGATTTTCTGACCTTTACTTACTTCTTTTCTTTCTCTTCTTTGAGTAAAACGAAGATACTACTACTGATAATAATAATAATAAAAATCCGTTGCACCCTCCTCTTGCTACAAGATCACTTGAGAAATAAATGCGCAGGCAGAGGCGAAATCACTTGACAATGAGCAAAAATTGAAATCGCTCGGACTTGTGGCCGTGACGACGGTTTCCATGTTTTTGCCTCTGCTGCGACGCCAGAATGCCAATTGGGCGAAATGGAGCAATGGCGCTCCTTTTTTCACCGGAGGTCACACGGAAGCGGGCTTTTATGTCATTGAAAAGAATCAAATCTCCGGTGGGCACCGGGAAGATTGAAACCTCCGTGAAACAAAGGAGCCGTTAATTAATTCTTCGGGAGGTGTTGTCCCTCCCATTGTTTCGAACGGTCTCTCTTAATCTTTGTGAGGATAAATGATTAGTTCAAGAATCCCATCAAAACGAGCTCGATGAATTGTTATTGCGTTTCAGCTTTGAAACGCGTGGTGAGTAGTGGGCAGAAAAATGATAAAGTAAGAGGAAATATTTTTACTTTTCTTAACAAGTATTGAAACAAGTAACATAAAAATACTTTTTATGTCAATTCCTTCTTAGATCAACAAAAAAAAATTATTTTAGCTTCTTTTTAATAAAAATTTACAATTAATATAAATAAATTATCAAAAATGATTGATTTTCGCAAGAATTGTATTCGAATTCTTCACCTTCAAGTGAAAAATACTGAATTCCTCGTATTTGATCGACTGCCTGTCAGTTTCAATTCTACTTACAAACTGCTAAACGTCTGTTTAAACTATTAAAAATTAACCAAATTAATCTATTTATATTTTGAAAAACTATTAATATCGAGTGGCACTCACTAGAAGTTAAAAACAAATTTACTAGAAGAGATGAATAAAAAGTATTTTATTAAAGATTGAAAATTTGAACAAGATATATAAACAAATATAGGACATCCCAAGGTGCTATTTTGTTTAAACAACGTTGGTGCTTTCATTTTTGCTTTTATCAGCATCCGATTGTAGATGTGTTTCAAACGGAGAATTGTAAAAGGTTAGATCATTTCCCAGAGGACGATAATTTTAATTAGTACAACATTCCAGAACAACACCATCTATAGAGCTTTTGAAAAACTGTCACAATTAATATTCAGACTGAGGCCTACTAACCACCGTACGATAAAGATGTTTTCACACATCAGCGCTTCAAGCTCCTTGAATTTGGTAAGATGTGTTTCAGTCAGATAATGTACTTTTCTTAGACTTCCTACGTCCTCTTAGAGAAAATAATCTAACTTTCTGTTAGTTTAATATTTCCATGTTTTATTCCATTTAATATTTCCCTGTCAATTCTCTTCCATGTAACTTTTCTCTTTAACTCTAAATAAATGCTTTTATTTTTTTTTAAAGAAGTCTCTTTATCATTCGTTTGCTTTATTTTAATCTTAGTTTAGGAACTAAATCCGTAAATATTAAAAAAAACCTAGATACCACGCCACTACAAGTTTAAAAGACGTATTTGAACTTGAGTGAATGAATAAAAAATATTTTACTAACGACTGTATTGTGAAGAACGATTGTGGTAGAAATTCATCGAAAATAGATAATATTAAAAAATACGTCCTCTCATTCAACTAGCATTTGGTTATGTGGCTATATTACAAAATATTTTTCACTTTTTTATTTCAAGTTGTAACATTTTGCAAAAATATATTTTATATTATCGATTAAAAATGATTAAATTTTGAATTTTTAAAAAAATATATACAAATAAAAATTCTAAAAATTATACTACGAAATCTATGCTAGTATCAATTAAGCTTCGTTTAAATCTGTCAATCTTCGTTTCAATCTGTATAAAAAATCATTAAGAAAATATTTCAAACCAGAGTTTTAAGCGCCGTACACTTTCTATTTATTTATAAACTTTATACTAAAGAAAAAGGTCAGACAAACTAATAGACGTGTTGGTATAATCGACGATCGATAATAATAATAATAATAGAGCTATCGAAATAAGCAAGTGCATAAAATAATCGAAATAAGTAAGTGCATAAAATTATAGCAGTTCTATGAACTATTGAAAAATCATTTGCAAGAAGTTACATTCAAAAAGAGCAAAATGGTCGAAATGTGTTAGTTATCAGTATGAATTTTCCAAGCTAAAGGTGCGTTGCCAACTTTCTTTATGAATTCATTTTGCTGATTTCAAGTACAGATAACCATTTAAAATACTCAATCATAATTTCGAAAGCATAATTTAAAATATAGTTTTAAAGATAATATAATATCGTTTTTGCGATAAGACGCGTTCATCAACGTTGATTGGCAGGATAAAATTGACACTCGTGGTTTTTGGCGATAATTTTATTACTATTAAGATAATATCGATTGATTATGATGAAATATATTTAATCAAAACAGGAAGAACAAGAAAATTCAATTTTGATATTTCAATTATGACGCACGCATTTTTAAGTTAACAGAAAATTTCAGTTTCAGAATTAATGATTTAATTTTAAATAACTGATGCAAAATAAATTCTAGCATATCATGTATCTGAAAATAATTTACAGTTGCTTTTAGTAATAAAAATTTAATAAATGTTAGAAAAATGTGAGTTTGTGAGAAGCCCCTTGGTAATTAATAATTTTAAATTGGTAACATTAAGACATATTAATTTTTTATTATATAGTTAACTAAAAGAAATATTGAAGAAAATTTAAGCGTTATTAAGCCCAAAACGAGGAATATGCTCGGAAAGTAGGTGAATGAAACACAATTTATTTTGATTATTTTGATTTCTTTAGTATACTTTTGATTTAATAATTTAAAAAATTATGGGTGTCTGTGATACATCCTCTTAGCCGTCATAAAATTTTGATTTTTTAAAAAAATGTACATATACTTCTGTTTCCAAAATATTGATTTCAATAAAAGATTTTTGTTTGCTTTTTGAACATTATATTTTATTAAGAAATCAGTACTAAATTTTATTAAATTTTATGATGACACTGACAGGGAATTCAAAATCGTCAAAATGTCATTATGTGTAAAATATTATGTGATTACGTATTAAAACTGTAATGTTTTGTCTCTGGAATAATTCTTCGACATCGAAAATCATTTATTTTTCCTTAATATCACAGTTGCCAAAAATAAATCTAAAATTTTTCCAAATGCCGTTAGTGGAAAAGCAAAAAATTGCTTCGATTTTAGAGAGGCTTCTTGTTATGAAATTTCGAACTACAGAAATGTTTTTTTCTAATTCATGCTACTTTTGTGTGTTTCATTTGGGATGTCTAGTCAACAGTTCTCCTCATTTTTTAAAAAACTGACATTTCTTTAACCGAATACTTTTTTGAAATAATTTCTTTCTTTTTTCCTTGGAGGTTTTGTCTTCAGAGAAGGACTTTTCTGACGCCCGCCATATTATTTCTTTTGGACAAATAGCCAGAAAAAAAATTACGAAACAAACCTGGAATTCTTTGTTTGAACTTCTTCATTTTTCTTGCTCACTTTCAGTTTTACCTATCTTCTTTCGTGGAAATTAATCGTGAAATGTCAGTGTCATTCCACAAAGCGCCAAGCAATTTCTCTCAAGAAATAAATACCTCTGTTATAAACTTCTAGATTGAAATTGAAGGAAAAAAATTACACTTTCACTCATATATGCCTTAATTTGTGTGTAAAATCATACAAAAATTAAATTTCACAAACTTAAAAAAGGGATAAAACTTTTCTTTTTTATGTAATTTTATTGAAAAAAAATGAAATGACTTTTTGCAGTAGAATTTACATTGCATCTGCTTCAAAAGTTAAATAAATTAAAAGTATCAGTAATTTCCTCTTGCTCCTGATGAGTGGATATTATCATGAAGATGTAAATGCATGAAATATGTAAAACATCTTCATATGAGCATATCAGCCCTGCATTACGTGTATAAAGATTTACATTACGAAAAAAGAATAAAAACTTCAAAACAAGGTCATGCTAATTATAACCGAAAATTGAAATTTTACTTCGATGCTATTTTACAATGAAATCCGATCATTGTTTAATATAATGCCAGTATTTGATACAGTTTAAGATTATTAGAGTTACAAATTCAATGAAACAATAAAATTGATTTGGGTTACATTATAACATTAAGAACTATTATTAGAATTTGTGTTTTAAATTTCTTTTCAAAATTATATTAAAATTGAATAATCAATTAAAAGTACGTTTAAAAACATTACAATTTTTTTAAATCTAGAAAATACTTTGAAATAATTGAGAATTTTTTTTAAAAAAATTTCGATTAATTTTAAATAAACGAAATATTTAATAAACATTTTGAAAGGCCCTTTGAACCCCAAGTGACTAAGCAAGAATTAACTTCGTTAATTTTGATAGTTTTTATTCCAATTCTCTCATTAAGACTGTCATAAGCATTATTGGCATTATTCAATTTAAGGTAGGTGATTACATTAAAATTTGATGTTTTAGTGAAAATTCGAATTTTTTCCAATTTTAATTTTTAATGTTTATGGTTTTCTTAATAAAACGATTCGAATTTTGCTTTTTCGATTTTTTTTACAGATTTTAATGATATATTGTTTTTTTCTAACTTCAGTTCCAGTTTATAAAGTTTAACATAAAACAGTTTAAGTTTAACATAACAAAAAACATGATTTTTTATATGATTAAAAACTATATATTTTTAAATAAAATTGAGCCATAAGTTCCATAGCCTCATTAAAATATTTAATGTCCTCACTTTTCCATTGATATAACTGTGAATCACAGTTTTTCTTTCTTTTTTTAATGTACAAATTAATGGTCAGATAATCATGTCAAACTGTAAATGATAAACTAGCACAAATATGCAACATTTTCCTTTTTTTTCAATTGTTTTGAAAACTAGCAAAGTGAAAAATAGCTCACATTTTTCATACAATGTAAACCTCTGTCATAAAGATTTCATTTTATAGAAATTTGGCAATTGAAGTAAATATTTATATCACAAAAATAATTAAAAAATAGCTGAAACGAAAATATCCAGGAAAAGAGACAGTTTTGTCAAGAGTGTTAAAAAATGAAATTTTTAATTTTTTTGACTATAAAGACGCTTTGGTGTCTTGTTTTTATGGAATCAAAACCTTTGACTGTGATTTTTAATGTTTTCCCAGAAATATTTTAATTTTCAACGCTTTTCGGCAGGTACTACTAATATTCCTTATTAATGGTAATGGAGACAGCTAATTGTAGCACAGTGTCATTAGAATTTTTGCCCTTCTAGAATAATGCATCTTGACATCTTAAATACTTATAAAATATGGAAAACGCAAGATTTGAAAAAGTGTATCAAGGTTCAAGAAAAAGTTAATATCCTAGATTGATTGTCATTTTTTTAATCCTGATTCTGGTGTAACATCGCCAAATTACATTATTAAACCGAAATGTGAAATCAACGTTTAAATATATAAGCGAATCTGAAATGGAATTATGGGTTGATTTAAGAAAAATAGTTTTTATTTATATTTAAATGAAGGGCTTGTTTGAATAACCTACGTTGTTTACCAAAAACACTTGCTCAACAAGTTGAAAACAAGGGCCCTGATTTAAAACTTGTAAACAAATTATGAGGGCAAAAAGTGTTAAAAGGCTGTCACTAACTGTCTTCTCTGTGCGATGAAATAATTGGCGCGTTTATTGCTTGGTTCAAAAAATTAGAAACATAAAACATCCTTTTTTTCAAAAACGAAAGTTGTCTCATATTTCAAACTTGTTTTAATTAAAGCTATACAATGTTTAAAAAATATGTTTCAATGTAAGTGATTTTTTTTAATTTTTTGCATATTTTTAAGTTTATTTTAATTTTCAGTAACTGTAATTTGCAAGTTTTAATCAGGTTGTAAGTTTCTTTTAGAAATTATAATTAAAAAAAATAATATCAAAAATTTTATTCATAATAAAATCAAATATTTGAAAAATTTAGATATTTATATCTTTTTAATGATTTCTTAAATAATTTCTTGTCTGTATTAATAATTTTAATTCTGATAATTTTTTTTCTTTTTTATGATATTTCATTTAATTATGAAAGCATCATATTATTCAGCAATATAATATTCATTTCTGATAATTCTTGTATTTATAGTTCGGAGAGAATTTGAAAATTTATTTTGAAATTCAACTTGTATTGATATTTAATGCATTACAATGAACATTGAAACATTCTTATTTTGAAATCATCGTTACAAATAGAATTCCGTTAAATTGAGATTTATCGATCCTATCACGCACTGAAAGAGAATTTAAGTAATAGAAGAATTAAATAAATTAGAAATTATATTTAATGATAATTTAATAAAATGGGAAAGAAGATTTTAATTAATTCAGATTACTGTTGGCACAATGCGTTAAGAGCGCTAAGAATTCTATGAACACATTTTGCATAGTTTTTTGCTTTAAAAACCTTATCAAATATTTTATGCTAACCATTTTATGCTATCATCGACCATTTTCATGAATTCCTTATGTATGGTGGAATTTGGTTGCTGTGAAAGTCATACGATTCTGAAAACCGAATCGGAAAATAATTGAATTCAAAACAATAGGTTTCGAACAAGAATACAGTAAGAAAGAGCGTTTGTGTTTAAAATAGCACGGGCACGTCAATTCATTTCGAATAGGCAAGGACAAGGTTAATAAATAAAGTAAGCAATTTCAGTAAATAAATTGGTAAAAAACCGTGAATATAAAGTTAACATTAAAAGAAGCTATTTCATTAAATATAAATAAGTGATCTTCAAGAATAGTCACAATTTTATTCACAATCGCATAGAAGTTATAAAATAACTGTTAAATAAGAAAAAAAGAGTAGGGTGCACATTTATTGCTTTAAAGTTTTATCGTTTCTCTGAGCCTTCTTGTGGAATAAATCTATAAAAATACTACGATACCTTAGGTCATAAGACATTTAGGAATTTAAATAATGAAAATAATTAAAATGTAAAAGGATTTTTTTTAAAATTATTTTTTATAATGCCAGATGTTGGTTTTGAGATGAGGGTTTTGGCATCAACGAAAATCCGTAGGCGAAAAATAAAAATTTCATTATCTGCAAAGCATCTCAAAAAATCAGCTCTTAATAAGGCGTTGCCATTGCATTTACAAAAGCTCTTATTTAAAATATATAAGTTAATGTCTACAGCAAATAAAACCTAGAGAGATGTCAATTTGAGTACGTGATTGTATGAAATGAAATAAATTGGAAATGTGGTATATTTTTTAAACAATAAATGCGAGACAAAGTTTTTTATGATCGTTTGCAATACTAAAGTGACTCATTCAATGAAACGATCAAAATGAATAAAAATATAATTCAACTTGCACGAGCACGTGGTGCTTGGTCTTTCAGGAAATTATGCCTGACATGATACATTGAAATATGTGTAGCAGATTTCCTTTTAATCTTTTTTCCATGAGTCCGACACATAAGTCAGTACTTTTAATTTACGGTCAATGTTCAGCGATAGTACATTTCAAAATGTCTCTATCTGGTTCTATTGTTGACTTTAATCCGACAAAGTTGATCTGGGTGAATCGAAAAGTTTTAAGGAAGCTCTTTTAGTGCAATAATAATTTAAGTTCAAGTAGTTTCTATCACATTCAAATCAATCTGCATACTGATATAAAGAATTTAAATATAATAATCAATCTTTTTTTAAGTAAAACTGTACAGAAGTAAACATTATGCAGCTTTTCATTTTTGTAATTCATTGAATCAAACACCTCATTTGGCTGATAAATAATATATATATATACCTTTACTGAATTCGTTCGACATCGTCTTTTTTTTCCGAGTTGTTTAAAGGGGAGTTGTTAAAGGGGAAAAATTTCATTTAAAAAAAGCAGATTTCATTTTAATCTCTTTTTATTTTGTACGATATATTATACGATTTGTGTATAAAAAAATTATTTACTCATGAAGAAAAAAACAATCCAATTAGGCCCAAAATTGCATAATCTCCATCATTACTCCTTTATGTATTAAGAGTGGTGTATGAAAGAAAGCACGCAGCATGAAACATGAGAAGAAGCAGAATCACAGAACTTTTTAGTTATTTTTATTCTGTATTATTTTACTTATTTGTAATTGTTAATTGTTTGTATATCACTTTTACTTCATAATTTTTTGTATTGGAATTTTTTTGAGCAATACATTTTAAGTTTTGTTTTAGGACAAACGCTCACAGGCAGAACCGGGGGAGGGGGGAGTGTATTTCGATCGATATGTAACAAAGACAGATAAGATAAAGGGATTTATGAAGATCCCAAACACAATTATCGTCATTCATTTTACGTAATATTGATACAAAATGTCACATTTCTTATCAAGACCCTGTTAAAGAATATTTTCTAATTCATTATCCTGAAACTCATTATAGAAAGCATTGTCCGAAAAAGTAATGAATCATCACGACATCTGTACGGGTTAATTATATTTCCCCCCAAAAAATTAAATATTCATATATTATTCAGCTGTACTTGTTATCTGATTGTATTATTACAGTGATTCAAGTAGTTTCAACGAAATTCCAGTCTTTTTCGAACCTGCATAAAAATAAAATTTGTGACTACCTTCGACCAGGATACAGAATGAAAGAGAATGAGAATTATTAGAATTAGAAGTTTATCTGGAAATTCACTGTAACCATAAGTTGATTATTATTGATTGCTGCACAATAGTTTTCTGTTTTTGTAATAAACAATATAAAACAAAAAAAACTTTATTAAATAATCAATATTGCGTAAAAAATAAACATGAAAAGATTACGATAAAGCGTATCTATATTAACTTCCACTCTAAGGCTTGTCCAAGAACCGTAATATTGTATTAAACTAAGAATTGCATCTACTTGCATCTGCCTTGCATGAGCGTATCTGAATCAATGCTAATTGATTATATGCCTGGATTAAGCACTCATCAACGAGAAAAGAGAGCATGTCCTTCGGGACATAAACTAATACATTTTAAGGTTTATGGAAATCTAGGCATCCTGAGTTCGAGTCCCGGATCAGGCATAGTTGTTCTTTTCCTGTGAGTTGCGTGAATGTACTCCCCTGTAAAAAGGGTCTGTTTAAGCGAATGTGGTGCGTGAGTCGGTAAGACGTACTCTGGTCCCTAGTTGGTACTACTTGAAGCAAGAGATGCAACTTACGATTAAAACCACTAGCACGAACTTGTCCATGGCAAGAACCATTAGAAAAACCGATAATAACTATTTATAGATAATAAGTAATGACTTAAAAATAATAATGTTCTCACATGATAACTTGAAATGTGTGATCGAAGATGTAATTTTTTTACATTTATTTCATTGTATTTTATTGCATTTTCTAAATTGCTTTTATTTAAATATCCATAAATAAGAAAGTATGATGTTAATTCTGATTTGTGAGAAATGATCCCTATTTTTCAGAATTCTTATTCTAGTAGCGGAAATAAAACTAAATATTGAAAAGTTTTGAACCGCATCTGCATGAAATAAGTCACAAATGTGGTTTTCCGTTCACCACAGTCTTACTAAGCAGTGAATGTTGAGACTTCCTGTGTCGAGTCGTAAGTAACAACCGAACTGAACGGAGGATGGCATTTGGGGCGGAAAAACTCTCTTAATCTGTTGATATTGAGTTCACAATGGTTGATATTGAGCTTGAGCCACGTGAATAGCTTAAATCACTCATCAACTCTAATCGGATGTGTGAACACCCCCAACATTGCGTGTTCCTTCAAAGAATCTTTTTTGCTTGCATTCGACCATTATTGCTATCGGGAAAGACACAAAGTTATATTTTCCTCTTAAGATTGAGCTTTACTGCGGACTGATTCGAATCTTCAGTTTAAAGGAACATTTAACGCATGGAGCTTCTTTATGATAAGCAAAATATTTCTTGCATTTAAAAAACAGCAGACATTATTCACATCATTACACTCTAGATAGTACTTTGTTAAATAATACAGAACATTTTCAATTCAGTTTCGTAAGAAAACGAGGAATATGGATTTTAAATTTCTTCTTCTGTCTGACTGAATCATAATTCAGAAATTGAAATTGTTGCGTTATCTTCGTATAGATAGATACTATATCTGATTTTATCTAACTTATTTAATTTTGAGTTATTGCATTGATATATACATTGGAAATCACACGGCAATTTAGTTATTAATGAATGAATCCGAAAGTAGGCTTAGTTTTGCTATTTTTTTTAAAGATGGTATGCGAAAATTCAAGATCTAGCTTGTAGTGATTTTAAACTGTTGTATTCACAGACACACGAATGGAAAAATTGATACTTAGTTAACAAATACATGGTTTTGGTTCACAATTCGATATTTATGTGCAACTGCAATAAGAAAAGAAGTAGAAAACTTTTTTTAAAAAAAGCTCGGTTTCTAACTTTCATGTTGCAATCATCATCATACAGACAGGAAAGAAAAATTTATCCTGGAAAAATATCTTTTAAAAAGTGAAAGAAATTGATGGCTTCCATGTGAAGAGTGTATTTTAATATACACCCGATAAAATTTATAATAATACATTCATTGTAATATCACACATAAAGCCGAAATATATTATACCAAGCACAATCTACCCAAATTTTTACAACGTTCAAATATTTCACTACTATCTATCATATCATAATTGTGTCGGAAAACCATTTATCCAAACCCTTTTATTGTTTTATCATAATCATTTTATTGTGCCCAAACGATGTGTGCTTTATTTATGTTTATGAACCATATGTGTCTAAACCATTTGTGTGTTGTGTGCTTTTACCGTCCCACATCTTTACTTTTCTCCTCCCATTTTATGGGTCGAGCACTGTACAAACCCTTTTTACGCAAGACTTTTTTTCATGGACGCCTTTTTGTTAACGTAATTAAATACTGCTCTTGTTATGAGCAATGTTTGTACCCTTTTATAAAGATCAATAAATCTGCCCATTGCATGGGGGAGGCTTCTTGTTTCTTGAGTAGATCTCCTCCCCAGTTTCTCAGCAGTTACCTTACACCCAAATCAGGTAGGTAGGGGGATTGTGGGCTTGCACTTCCAATCATATAGAGAGAATGGAAAATTTTATTTTTCCTAATAAAATGAAAATGATATTTTTGTGCTAATTCTCATTCAGAGATTAAAAATCATGTTACAAAATTAAACCTTTTTACCATTGATAAAAATAAGTAGGTTTTCTCGGCAGACATATGAAAAATTTTTTTTCGTCAGATACATGAGAATACATATATTTAGAATAGCAATTATTTCAAATTTTTAAATATTCTGGCAAATTAAACTGTGAGATGCCGTTATCAGAAGTTTGCTAAAAAAGGCTTTTTATATCGTGTAAATTACAACTTTAATGAAGATGATCGGAAATGCATATAAGAGAATGAATAACAGAGATACAAATAAATTGTTTATTTAATGATGAATGGCTTTTATTGCTCTGTTTCATTTGAAACAACTCGCAGCATTATTGCTACATCTTAATGGGTCGCTATGACAACCGCTTGGGCAATGAGGCCCCCTCCCTTTATATGTCAATCTGGAGGAAGAAGGACGAGAAAATAAACTTTCACGTAGAAATTAGTCTCTTCGACTACTTTTCCTCTTGTAGAAATTATTTCTAAAGAAGGTAAATGCACAAAAAGGTAAGCAAACAGAACTTTCAAAAGACAAAAGTCTGTATAATACTTTTTCTATACTTTATTTATAACAAGGATGTGATATCTTTGTAGTTCGTTTGTATATCCTCAAAATACCAGATGCTTCAATATTCATCCTTTATAATATTCAAAACCACTTTATTAAGTGTTCCGATTTAGGCGAGCTCAAAATATTTCCTTATCAAGAAGAATTTAAAAAAAATTCATTCGTACCTTACTGGAATGATAATATTTTGAGAAAAGTATTTCATTTGTTTGGTTTGGATGTAAAATAAATATACCAATTATTACATTTACTTCTGCTAACAAAAAAAATGTTTTTTTCAAAAGGAACTCCATTTTTTGCTGTCATTCAAATAAAAAAAATGGGAGTGAAATGGATTTCCCAATGAAGAAATAAATTTAAAAAAATATAGTGAGATTTTAAACAGAAATTTCAATCCGGATAAGAAATCAAATTCTTGCTATCCACTTATCTTAATGCTACTTTAAACATGAATTTTATCAATATCCTACAATGACAAAATTAAGACTTCCTACAAATGGACATAAATATAAAATATGGGTGTGTGAGAAAGGTGAGAAATCTTCCTTACATCATATTCTTTATGTTAGTAAATTCTTTACGTTTTGGCATCACGCCATAAAAGTAAAAGCCAAGATCTATATGAATAAAATTAAGATTGCATTCTGCTTAACTGTCCTTCCTGAAGAGTTACGAATATATTGTGTTTTTGCGCTGCGAAGAAAATTAAAGGAAATCAAAAACACATTTTAAATCTTTCTTTTGATCAATTGTTTTCAAAATCTAACGCACATTTATGTCATATGAAATCTTACTGAATTAAAGCATAGAGTTTTTGAGCTTACATACATAAAATATACAAAATGCCATTCATTGGTAAATTTGGTTAAACTCGAAATTTTGACGTATATTTAAATTTTTAAGGAAGTAAGTCCATTTTTTATATCGGTTTTCTGCCATGGTAATTTTGCGGTAAGAAAAAAAAATATAAAAAAATCTCAATGGAGCCCAAATTAATGACCTCGATCTTGGCGATAGGAATTTTGGTTCTGGAAAATACAAAAACTATGGTTCTATCTATCATCTGACGAATCTATATAAGCCAGAGGGACTCCCTCTCTAAAGTTTTGTTTGAAGTGGAAGCTAGTGACTTTAGATGCAGAGAGCTTTTGTTAGAGATGTTACTGTTCTTTTAGGTTGGGTTTAATACTTGATTTTGCCCTAATGATACCGACTGTATTAGTTTGGTATTGAACACACGATTTTTTCTGATACAACTTTAACTGATTTTTTTTGTCCCTCTTGGGCTGTGACAGATAGATGATACTGATAGGAATATGACTTAAAAATTGCGCATTTTTCTCTTCCGAAAGTGTATTGATGATGTTCCTGTATTGGCTGCTAGATGGGGGGGGGCAAAGCAGAACCTGATATTGCTTAGTATAATAGAAGAGGGAGATTTGTCAGTGGCTGATATACCGTTATAAAGCTAAACAGAATTAATAGATGGGAATCAATATACATAAATAAACAATATCACGTAAATGCCGGCTTTCTGGCACAGAGTCTTCTTCGTATTCTGGGAGTCTCGGTTCGGGCATAGTTTTTCTTCGGTGTGCTATACGTGAGATGTGTGACTGAGCAAGCGACTGTGATGAGAGTGTTGCTAAAATCTTACTCTTGACCCTAGTTGGCCCTACTTGAAACAATAAACGCTCACCTTCGGCTTAAATTCTGCTGATGTGACAGCGGGTACATCAGCAGATGAGTACAGCAAGTGCCATGTTTACCAGCAACGACAACACAACATGTCATGTAAGATCCTGTTGTTGTTACTTATGGCACATTTTCAAGCCCGTTGACAGGCCTGTCAGCGACGTAAGCCGATTAAGCGTCTCTTGTTTACCAGCAGCGCCAACTAGGACCAAGAGTTCGATTTAGCTACACTAACATCTCATACCTTATTAAGGGGAGGACTTCATCTATGCATACCACTCATTCATACACAGAACGTAATTTAGATAAGGAACAGAAAACGATCACCTCTAAACCAATACTCTCAGAAGTATTACTTCTGAAATGGAGGATTTCGTAACCCACGGGCGACAGCCACCACACACACGGAGAGTCTCCGGTTAACGGGGTCGAACTCGCAGTCCAAGGAATGTGAATCCAACGACCTACTAACCAGGCCATCCCAACCCTGGGAATTAGTTATAGATCCGTCTAAAATAGTAGATTCGAACTAGGCTTTCATGTCTAAAGGCTTTATATCAGATTGGATTTAGTGCTACCGTATTGAAAACAAATTAGGTTGAAAAGATGATCAATCGATATCAACTGAGTTGAGAAATTAATATCATATATCTGATATTCATAGTCAACAATTTTGTGTATTATGCACGAAATATAGGGTCCCATTTTGTGCATCTGATATAAAATATCAATTTGAAAGAATATCATTTAATCTATCAATTATTTAATAGTTAATTGCTGTTTATAATTTCTACAAATGTACAATTTATGTACAATTTATTTATTATTGCACCTGTAACGAGTTGTTTTTAATATTTTCGAAAAAAGGAGCAAGATATTCTGTGAACCAGTTTTCGGATAAGTTGATCACTTACCCAGTCAATTTAAATAAATCTGGAGAATATCGACAAATAAAAAAAATGCAACGAAAGCAAGAAGGAATGAAGAATGGTTGATTGGTTGATTTGGGTTTTTTTTTGGCACAAGGACCAATCTTGACCATACTGCGCCATCCATATAGTAAAAAGTAGAGAATAGTTAATGTTTGAAACGTTGTATAAAGTCGAGCATGTTTATGCATAAGTTGATGTAAAATAGCTAAAATACAGATGAAAAAGAAAAATGACAGCTTTGTTTAGGAATAAAAATGGAAAAATGGAAACTGTTTAAATTAAATATATGGTAAAATGTGTGTAGCAATTAAAAATTTAAAAAAATGCTTGGATGGTTATTTTTTCTCAGCAATTCAGGGAGATTTACCTCTGATGGATGAAAAAAAGGGTGTCGATGGGAATCAAAAGCTGGGAATTCAATCAAAATATAATGAACTGTCACTTCACTGTGTATGGAGGAATAGAGAATCTAAATCAATCTACAAAAGAAGAGTTGTGATCAGAAATCGTAGTAAGTGAAACCCACGTGTAGGAAAAATAAAAAAAAAAATGTCCAAGGTGTGTTACATTAAGGATCGGATTTTGACGGATTTAATTTCCACCAAACTCGCTTACAAAACGATTCTTCGTTGGAATCGAGTGTTGAACATGAAGCCGTCCAAGCTGGGACCTTCTGACTAGGTCAACGCGGCCTTCGATTTAGCAAGGAAAAGCATTTAAGGAATGCTTTGGTAACTCTTATAATCTGTTTTATTCATCTATTTTTTATTTTGAAATGCAGCTACAAAACTGTATTCTTTTACTTTATTATTATTATAGTATCTTGTTTGGAAATCCCAGATTTCCTTGTCAGAATGTAAGTTTTTGCGGAAGCATTTCATTCATTTATTCATGTGACGTCCTACATATATTGGAAATATTAATTTTCGTGAGATTATTTAGACTTACAGAGCAAAATCTATCCATCACTTACCATCACCTGTTTGATTTCCTCTCAAATTCAGAATCAGTCTGAGTATTGGGTCAGTAGTCGATAAGCAAACTTTCGTGTAAAACTGATAGCTGATTTTATCGGGGTCCAGAGTGACTGACCTTGACTCGTGCAATTCGCTCCTCACTTTTGATCGAAGGGCCGATAAAAAGGATATGTTACTAATACGACGCACGCGCTTTGGGGAAAGACTGGAATATTCGAGGAAAACTCACATTTCCATCACTACAATTGTTCGCTGATTACAGAAGCGCCGAAATAAATAAGATCGAAATAAAAACTCGAAAAAATAATATTGTCTGGGTTAACTATCTTGTTATTGGTTTATGCATTCGGAAAGCAAGAGGGATTTCAAATAAAAATAATTTGCAGATGAATGAAGTTACACAAAAGGTTTGTATACTTAATTTTTTTCTTTGTTTTTTTAACTATAATTTAAAAGTGTATTATTTTTCAATTGAATTCCATGATATAAAATTTCCGAGAACAAAAATATATCGCTTCTTATAAAGTGTTTTTGAATGATTGTTGTATATAAACTTAAAGAAAAGCGAACCTATAAAAATTCAGTTATTTATGTTCCTACATAAACGAGAAAAATAAAGACGGGGAAAAACTCTATAATCTTAAAAGTGAATAACATTGAGAATATTCTTAGTAAACATATATTAAACAACGACAACAACCAGATCCAATTGTTATAAGGACTTCTGCTGAATTTTTTGTGTCCATGAATTTTGGTTATCTTGAAAGTTTATAGTTTAAATTTATCGATTGCTCGAATTCTTTGTGATTTTTTTGTTAACGCGATGCTAAAATATCATCTACAATTCGAATTTATTTTACTGCTTTCCATGCCAAACTTAAAAATAATTTTTAAAAAATTATTGCAAAATGCGACTGAATTATTTTTGCGTATCAAATAAATGTATGTACTTTGTACTTTTTATGACCGTATAACATTAATTTTGTAAAACTCCCTTAATTTATTCAAAGGTCTAGCGGATATGCAATCAATTCAATTAAAAACATTACAGCCATCTTTAAAGCTTTGAATGAGTTAAATTATTTTTCTTCTGCTTATTTTCAAGTCTTGTTCAATTGTTGCATTCAAAATACTTAATACAATTCCTTATAATTACTTACTTCTTCAAACAATATTAAAAAAATAGAAGTATTCAGATTATTATAGATTAATTTATTGAAACTATTTTTTATCATACTAAAAATATTGTAAATTTTTAATGTCGAAGTCAAAATTTTATTATTCTTTGCCATTGACAAATCCAACTTTTATGAATTTCCATCGGACCCAAATAATCTGTTTTACTTTAATAACAATGAAAGATTTCTTTTTTTTATTGGCCTCCCCTAAATCCCAGCACATGTACGTGCACTTTTAAAATTAAAAGAAAATTATTATTATTTTGTAATTGTTCGATAGCAGCATTTTCCTTGAAAGCAATTCTTAAATATCAGAAATATTTTTCAGTGCCCTCGAAATATATTTTCATTCATGAAGAAAAATAATCCTTTTAAGAAATTGGATATCCGCAATAAAACAGAGCCGTTTTATTATCGACTCATACGTAAGGACAGATTAGTGCAGTCTTTTCCTTTATCTTAAAAATATTACCCTATTAATCGATCGTTAAAACAGCCTTCCCGACTCTTTTTGAGATCATTTTCTTCCAGCAGTAAGAAAAAAATGCTTATTCTTTTTGTAGAAAGATGGTTTATTTTCCAATTTTCTAACAAGCAATTTTACATGAATGAGTCTAGGAAATACATGATAAATTCGTTGGATAATTTTTCAGAAAAATCTGTAACAGCTCTTTATAATAAGGATGATAATACAAAAAAAAAAATTAAGCTTCTTATTTCTATATATATTTTAAGTATTATCCAACATGTAAAAATATTTTTTTTGAAATTCGCTACTTATTTTTTTTCCGGAGAAAATCATAATTTGTTTTTTCAGTTTTATGATCATATACCCTCTAAATCTTAATTAAATTTAAAAACAAAGATTCCTGTTGAATAGGTAGACAACTTTGTTTTCTATAATAATATAGGCATGCTTAAGATATTGTTATGAAGTAATACTTCTCACACAAGATCGACCAGAAGATGCAGACTTCATTGTCTTTGAAAACGCGTATTAAATATACACCTCACAGCGAATTAGCTCTACTTAATCCATTAATTTCAAATGACAGCGAAGCCATAGATTCGCACGGCAGCAAGAGAAAAGACACTATCTCAAGCTTAGCCAACCACGCAACTTGTCCTCCGAACTGTATTGACTGCCCGTCTTTACGGCGCGTTTTAAATAGAGCCCCACTGAAGTAGGCAGGGCAAAACTAGAAATTGCTCGTTCGCTCCGTATGAGTCTAGAAATTTCTCCATTATTCTATAATAACAAATCTTTATTTCTTAGCTTCTACTGCACATTTTAGCGCGTAGTAAAAACCCTTAGAGACCTCAATATGTCACCAACGGACCTATATCGCCACATTGGTCAAATATGGCGATCTTCAGTTGCAAATTCCCTTAGAGCGTTCTTTTCTGCTGACGCGCGATTCTATTAGAATTAATTTTATACAATTCAACTATTTAAAAATATTTACTATATTTACATAACAATTTAGAAATATTTACAATATTTACATCTAATTTACACGACATTCATAATAATATATATCCACAATTGTTTAATCATTTTTGGCAGCAATTTTATTCTTTCTAGACAAATAATGGCCAATCGAATGCGAATTTGTTAGAGGTGTAAGTGTATTATGCATGGGTATCTGACTCATACATACAAGGGTAAGAAATTAAAACTAAAAATTTAAAACAGCCAGATATTATAATATTATAGACCGGTTGAGGGGATGTTTTTTAGTACGATCGAGGAAAGATGAGGAGCTATCCAACTTTTATTTTGCGTCGGATCACTGCAGATGAAAACTGAAAACACCTTTTTAAAGTAAATGTCGTGCACTAAAAGGCGAGGGACCAAAAATGTTTGCAGGGGAATATCTACAAATTGAAAATTGCTCAAACTTTGAAATTTTTACCAGCAGTACAATTTATGATGTCATGAATAGGTTAGGCATAAAAATTACACAAAATGTAATATTTGATTAACATATGATATTTGATATTTCCTGTTTCCATATTTAGAAATGTTGAGTTTATTTATACTTCCAACGTCAGCATAGCATTTCTTTATCACATGAGAACTCAGGCAAGAAATATTCGTTTTTTTATTGGTAGATAGCGAGTCACCTGACCCACGACATTTGAGGTTTGTTTTGCCAATATTGTTTGAGATATTTAATTAAATTTATAATTAATTGCTTTTTGATTGTAGTTTCTTTGAAATGTCGTCATCTTCTAGTTTGTTTACGATTTCTTACTTTTAAATAATTAATCTCGCTCTCAAAAGATTATCGTTTGAAGGGTTTTTTTTTTTGCAAATTCTCTTATATTTTTTTTAGAATTTGGACTTATATTTATTCTTTAATTATATTATAAGCGCATTTTTACTAATTCTATTTCTCAAAATACTGTTAATACTAGAATATAATTTTAATACCAATCTGCGTTACGTTCATTGGATTTTACCACATATACAATGGCTTCCAATAATAAGGAACTTTTCGTCGAAATTACAGGGTTTTTTTTATCTTCAAATCGGTCGAGGTCCAAAACTTTAATTACCAGCCAGAAAAATTGAAAATGAAAGTTAAAAAAAATTATTATTCAAGGGAGAAAGAGAGAGATCTCGTAAATTTTTTCAAAGCGATTTAAATTGTTTAATGACTTAAATTTATTAAGACAAATAATTATATAAAAATAATAATGTTCTCACATGATAACTTAAAATTTGCGACTGTAGATTTAATTACTATTATTTTTTTCAATTTTTGTTTTTGAGACATTATAAAAAGAACTGCAAAATTACAATCTACATGTCGAAAATCTTTTACTAATGCACCATGAAACTTTCTGGTAGAAGTTTAATACTTTTCAGCAAAGAAATATTCAACAATATTGAGATTTTTTAATGAATTGCATCTGAGGTTGAATAGCATTATACTGAAAGTATCAAAAGGGGAAAAATATGTGAGCTAACGAATTAAAGTTGAATATAATTTCTATTGTCTAAAACATACATTCATTTTGTTTTAAAATTAAAGTCTTATTAACAGAGGGCTTAGGTACAAAAATATCCTGTTTTTCAGTAACACTAGATCTATTTTGGGACGGACTTTGTAATTTTGAGCAATGACCGGATGGCGAGAACGGTACCTGAGTTGACCTATTCCCCAATTCCAAACACTTGGGCCACACCAGCGAGGGGCCATTTCGCACAGGCGGATTCAAAATGTATCAGATCCGCTTACACGATGGTTCTTCAGTGGAATTGGGTATTTAAATTGAAGCCCTGCGGTACAGATGCTCGGTTTTTTATCTACATACATAAGCCAAAACTTTAATACCAGCTTACTTGAATCTCTGTTAACGCAGGAAAGAAAAAAAAATATTTTTTTAAAATTCTTTTTGCTTTTTATTCTGATTATCGTTGCTTGCTTAAATAGACGCAGATTCTTACTCAACTTTTGTTTATAAACACATAAAAAAGTTTAATTCATTGAAATTTACTTCATCGATGACTGTAATTGAGTTTTCTTTCGTGTTTTACCGGCAGGTTAGCTTTCTGCATAAATGCTTTTCGATTGCTCAATAATTCATTGAATGAAGACAAGTATACTGGATATACTCTTGTTACAGACAAGGATCGCAATTTTCAAATCATCATTTTAAATGCTCATTCATTCATTTTGCCTTACTTGTGAATTCTCATACTTACTTTTCTTTCTAAGTTAATATTCATCACAGTTTTTGGAACGATTATAATATGAATAACGATTGGAATGCATGTGTATTAACAGACCGGCTTTCTGGCACAGAGGTAGCGCGTCTTCCTCGTGTTCTGGGAGTCCCGGGTTCGAGTCCCGGTTAGGGCATGGTTGTTCTTCTGTGAGGTATCTGTTTGATATGTGACTGTGCCCCCCTGAAAAAGTGCATGGGCAAGCGATTGTGACGATTGTGTAGCTAATTCGTACTCTTGGCCCTACTTGGCGCTACTTGAAACAAGAGACTCTCCTTTCGGCTTAAAATCTGCTGATTAGCAGGGCTTGTTCATGGCAAGTGACATAAGTAACAACTACAAATACTAATAGAAATAATTATAATTTATATAACTAAAGAATAAGAATTTTATATGTATTTACCAGAGTGATTAAGCCAAAAAATGTTTTTAAAAATATCCTGTTTAATAATCTAAACTTTATATTAGAATATGTAATTTTTATGTCATATGTATATAATTTTTTGATTTATTCTTAAAAGTTTAGAAATTTTTTCAAAATGATATATATGAACAAAACTTGGATACGGTGTGACAAAATTGACATACCTCGTTTTTCATATCAATTTTTGATAAAATTCCGA
>JAOUZG010031395.1:512175-578218 GCA_026289955.1 Argiope argentata
CACACACACACACACACACACACACACACACACACACACACACACACACACACACACACACACACACACACACACACACACACACACTTTTTGAAACTTTCACTTTCAGTGTTTCTACCTGGCAAATAAAATTTGGCAGCTCGACCGATGTTGAGATGAAATAACATTTATGATGTCATAATTCTTCATTAACCTTTTAAAAACGCATCTGGGGTCAAAGGGGCATACGTAATAAAAATGCAATACTGGTAAAAGCAAATCAACCTTTTTAAAACGCATCTGCTGTCACATACGCAATAATAATGCAATACTGGTGTAAGTGAGTGAAAATAATTTTTACCCTTATACTTTGGAGACATCAAAACCTCCTAACCAAACAACATCATGTTCTAACATGATAAAATATAGTCTGTAGTTCAATATTTCAGTTCAAATATAGATTCAGATCTGTGGCTTTAATGTAAAAACTTCATTTTGAAAGCTTGATTCACCGTTCAGTTTGTTTCATTTTCGAATCAAAGAATTTTTAAATGCATTTTGACAAGTAGTTAATTATTTGACAATTTTAGTTTAAAATCTGTTTTAATCACCAAAATCTCAAGCACACGCATGGCCCGGTAAACAGACAGTTACAAATTTTGTCCAAAATTGATTAAAAGTCTACGTTTCCGATGCTAATATGTCAAATTCCCCCTAATAAGTTAATTTTGCTTTTTAAATAACATTTTTACTGACAGACAGACAACATTTCTTAATCTTTTCCTGACCTCTGAGTTTTTTATATATATATATATTTGGAAGATTCAACAAAAGTTCCGAGATCGCATTTTCTGACAATTATAATAAAAGAAAAAAAATAATTCTAAAATGATTAATCGAGAACTTACCTCCGACGCTTCGTTAAAATTCCCGCTTCTTTGCAAACGTTTTTATCCTGAGGGAGAGATGTGTTAAGTCAACCGCCGGGCGATCGGTTCGTTAAGATACTACTGACACTTGTTGGATCACGGCGTGGTGGTCATTTTGGCTCTTTTTGGCACTCTTCCTCCTCTCGCCAAGGGACGCCGCATCGATCTGGAGGCGCGATGGGGATCGGAGAGCGAACGTTTTTATCGTAGATTAAACACAACGCTTCGCCTCTAAATGAGCGAATTGATAGCTTTGACAAACCCACTCGAATAATGCAAACACTTTCGGTGGACTTGTGACTGCGTTTAAAATTTACTGCTAAATGATGTAGATATTTAACTGGTGATAACATTTTATTAGAATGTAATTAATGATGTTATTAGATTATAATAAATGATGTAGATATTTAACTGGCGATAACATTTTGTTAGATTATAATTAAGTTGTTGAGAACTTTCGGAATACTTCACGAAACAGTTTTATGTATCGAAAGCCAAGTTTTGAAACATAAAACATTTTTTTTTTGCTTTGGGCCTCTGATTTTGTTGTTCGAGACGGACGGACATTCGAAAGCAGAGCGAATGTAAATTTTGATTTACCTGTTTTCAAGCTTAAAATAAAAGATACTTTCAAATCCTTTTAATTATAGTAACAGCATCTTTTGTTTGCCGACCCTCTGGCTTAGAGGTAGCGTCTTTCTCTGGTTTTGGGAGTCCCGGGTTCGAATCCCGGTTCGGGAATGGTTGCTCTTCTGTGTGCTATGTGTGACTATACCCCCCCCTGTAAAAACGGGCTGTGCAAGCGAGTGTGTAGCTAAGTCGTACTTTTGGCCCTAGTTAAAGCAACTTCAAAAATAAAATAAAAAAAAGACGCCCCTTTCGGCTTAAATCTTCTGCTGTATTTGCGGGGGGAATTGTTTATAGGCAAGTTCTATAAATAAAAACATCTTTTATTTAAAAAATTGAGTTCATAGCAGATGCATTTTTTGATCTTAACTAATTAGTTTAATTACCATTATCAAGGATCTTGGAAGTGATTTTAATTTACCTCTATGAGCTTAAAATCCGTTACGGATGTGTTTTAATTATTTTTTAACTCTTCGTTAACGAGAATTTTTAACTTTTAGCGATTTTATTTGCGTTAGAAGACGAAAGTTGAAAAACTCTTTTGTTGCCATTATTTTCTAAGCTTATTTTTTTTTTCGATTGTATTTGGTTGATATTGTTTCTTAGAACTTATAAATAATCGGTAAAAGATACAAAGGTCTTTGTTTTATTAACTTTTATTTCATTGATATTTTCATTATCTTTGTGTTTTGTCAAAATTATATTTTTTAATAATGACTAATACAATTTAGGTTGTAAAAACTGAAAAGAAAGGGAAAAAATGGAATCTAATGTTCACTCGCTTGTGACCATTTTTCAAAATAAATTAAGTAATTCCTAGTATAAATTTGTCCCTTATAAATTAGATGAATTAGCTTTTACTAAGATTAAGAAATTAACTATTTTTTCAAAATTTGTACTGCAGATTGAATGTATCTACTTATAATAAAATACAGCATTAATAACTTTTAAAAAAATTGTTATTAACCAGCTGTTTTCAGCTGGCAGCTGTTCATCGGCGATATTAATAACATTCATATATCATTATAACAAATCAATGTGTTATTTTATCCTATACTTGCAGAATAAATATTGAACTTTTTGATTGGTTTGAGTTGCAAAGTAGTGAAATCGGTTCATGTGTTGAGACTGAAGGCTGTGTCTAGTTATTACTTTGTAATAGCACTAGAAATTAGTGGGAGGGCGGTGGTAACTAAAAAACAGTTTTGAAAATTCAAAGGAAATAAAATGCCCTTCAAACCTTCAAGGGAAAATCAAGCAATTACGGATAGATCTCCGATATTAGGAATTTGAGTAAGGATTTATCTCAAAATGGTTTTGAAATTCTTTTCTGTTGGATTTTTCCCACGTGGGATCCAAAGGATTAAAATAATGGCTACTGCTACAAATGAAACTTACAAAATTGCCATTTATGATATGGTGAAAGTTCTTCTGTTCGAAAATGGATTTTCCAGAACTGGCAAAATCCTTGAGCCTTGAGACATACTATCAAACATTTTATTGAATTTTGAGGTTCCTCCCTAAATCGCCGATTGGGCATTCTCGAATAACTCATAATAATATTTTTTTAGAGCATCCAGCACCAACTTATGGCCGTTGTGATGATAGAGCATATTTTGGATAGGACATATTTTGATTGAATGACAGTACATCTGAAATATTTTGACTCAATTGTTCCTTGTTTCCTGTTTTTAATTGGGCACAAACTCCATTTTAACATTTTCTTTATTTAAAAGAATATGTTTACATCAAAGAAATTTGAAATGTGTATTCCTTCTCATTGCTAGTTTTAATTTATTATTGCCTTTATAATTTTTTATACATTTGCATAGTTTTAAAACGTATCAAATTGCGGCCCAGTTTATCCAAAAAATAAATCTTGATCTAGGATAAAACTCACTCACTCGCTCAATTGAAATAAAAAGTGGAGAAATCGGTGGAATAATTGGGATTGGAGAACTGGGAAATAGCAATTCCCAGTGTTAATTATATTACTGTCCAAGCTCTCTAGACTCTTTCTTCAAATATTTAAGTCAGATGTGCTTTACTTTTTTTCTGGTCGTTCATACCTCAAGTGCTATAATTAGCTAGAAAAAAATATACAGTGCTCATAAGTTCAGAATGGAATTTATATATTTTTGTTCTATATTCATCGCTCTCTATTACAAATAATTACCCAGCTGAATACTTAGAAGGAAAGCACCATTTGCGGAAAGGAAAATTTCTAGGAGAATAAATGTTTTGTGTCACTTCCAGCTTCCATTCCGCTAATTGAGTTTCGGTGAAGTGACACTCACTGCTGAGGGGAGGAAAAAAAATCTCTCTGAGTGACCTTGACCTAGGAAAGGAAAATTGATGCAATGCGAATGATAGCGCATAAAACATTTCAGAGATAAAAAGTAAAAGGAAAACACATAAAACTGTCAAACATTTATCGGATATTGAGTTCGCTTACGACATCAGCAAACTGCAAAGACTGATTAAAAATGATTAATTTTTTTTCTTATTCAAGGATTTTTTTGTATTTAAATTTATATTTGAAGATGTTATTTAGACCTATCCTTAACAGCACACAAATATTGTACAATATTGTATGACATTGATCTATATTCGCAATATTGTTTACTATCATATAATATCGCACAATATTTTTAAATATCGTGTAACAGGCTGGGCTGCCTAGGATCATATTCATTTCAGTTGAATATCATTTTTTTTCTGAAAAGAAATCTTAATATCAGAAATCCTAAAAAAAGATTCAAAATGTCTGGAATCTGAAAACTTTCCATCGGATTGCAAATTTACGAATATTAACGGGTACATTTTAGCTGAAATGTCTTTGATACGATCCAAAATTGGTGAAAGTTTGTAATCTCCTCTTTTAACATACATAATAGATTAATGTTTTCCATTAACTACGGATCCCCTATTTTTTTTCTTTATTTTTGCAAGATGAAAACGAAGCACGGTTAGAAATAAATTATAATTGAATTTAAATGATTAGGAAATTGCTCCGAATATAGATTTAAATTGAGGGGATAGAATCCGATCGTCTATATGCCATTTCTTTCTCAAAGCGTATTTTAAATGCAGTTCGTGTTTGCAGGATGAACGGATTCGTAACTTTTGTTTTTTGATCTGATAAATGGCAATTATATTACATTATAGTTAATCTATCTTTTTAAGTACTTTTAATGAACATGCAGGGTTTTCTACGCGTAAGTGTAAAATTTGTGAAAATAATTTTTTGGTCACTTGCTGATTTATTAGAGATCTAAATTGTAATATAATTACGTTTGTTCAAAGAGAGCACAATACATTTTTATTTTCAGAACCTAATAATAAATTAAACGATATTTTAAATTTAATTTTGATTTCATGTTTTAATCAGCATTTGATTTTTAATCTCAAAACTGCTATCCATAAGTAAATTTATTATTATTATCCTAAAGATTAAAACATAGAAAATGAAAAAAATAATTTTTTAAACACTTTATACTATGAAAAATTAGAAAACTATTTTCCAAACTAAATACATGGAGACCAAACCAAGAAATTGCAAAAAGTGATACTTAGGAAACAATATTTCGTGGGAAGTGATATTGGTATAATAAGAAATAAATTTCTTAAATGCCTCTTTAGAATTAAAAAATCGAAGAAATTGATGACAATTTTATATAGTTAATTAGAAATGATTCAAATAAACACAATTGTGTTTTGTCAATGAACTTCAAATGTTTGATTATATATATGTAGAGAGATCATTAAAATTCGAATACAATACAGTATAATATTATTTATATTGTATTATATTATATTTTAAAATTATACATTTAGATTTTGTGATAAAATATTATCTATATTATATAATAGTTAAACTATCTCTAACATGGTTACTTTATTTGAAGGATTTTTATAGCGTCAAATAAGCAAATACATTTAATATTAAAAAGTTAAAGATCTTTTCTTTATGCAGATCTCTAAAGCCTAGTTTATAAATTTGATGTCACATCTTTAACACGACCCACATTTCAGTTTGTAATTCAGTAAAAAGACCCACATTTCAGTTTGTAATAGAAATTGAGGCTTTGTGAATTGTGTATTAGAAATTGGCAACACATGATTCGTTCATTTTTTGCAAGAAAATGGTTTTAATAACTGTTTTTTTACTAACAGTTAAAAAAAATTAAAACGTTCATAAAATTTGCATTCTTTGTCGTGTTTTCCATTGTCATGTATTCTTCGTATTCTTCTACACGTATTCTAAGTTAAACGAAGAAAAATCCTTACAATTAAGGCAGCACCAGAATCCACCCTTCATGAGTAACAACATTCATTCTTTCCTTTGAAAATGCAAACGAACGACGACCCCTCTTTCCTGCCACCAGCAGAAGAAATTTATTCAGGATATTTGAAGATTTGAGAGGATTTAGTCTTCGGTAACTCAACTCTTTATCCCTATTGCATCATTACCGAAGAACTTCCTTTCCTTTTTATCCGATGGAATTATTTCACGAACAAATGTGCCGAACGAGAGAGCAAACATTCTCCCCCGTAATCTGTTTCGTTTTCTTTTTGACGAGGAATCGTAGAATATTAGCTAATAACAAAAGTGCTCTCCTTACAACTTTCCCCACACATTCACTCATGTCCATAAATTAAGGATAATGCAGGTTCAGGAAAAGAAAGAGTCAAAACGTATGTGATTTATTTGTAAAATCTACTTATCAAACAAAAGATAAAGAGCAAAAAAAAGAAAAGAAGATGATATATGTTTGATATCATTCAGAAAAATTGAGATTTTTTGCTGCCTGCAAATTACAAATTACAAATTACAAAAAAAAAAAATCCAAATTACCAGGAAAAAAAAGAATATTTACAAAAATTAATATTACATGGTTGATATGATGGTTAATACAAAGTCTGATCTGACAAAACAGGTCAGATACTATACTTCACTTTTTTTTCGGCAGTTACTGTCAAATACCGGTCCTCATTCGTCATTGTAATTCGGGGAAGACCTGTGCGCTAATGTCTACTCATCATCGTCTTGGAATCGTTGATAAAATCTGATGATGGCACTCTAGGGAATTCTGAGTTCCTCGGATACTTCCAGCTGATTACGCCCATATTCTAGACTGCCGGTAACTCTACCAATTAAAAATCATCCGAATGTGCCCTTTGTGTTATAATTATATGGTTATTGCACTGAAAGGTTTATAAAGCGTTTCAGAACAAATTTTACTTCTTAGCCTGTATTCCTTATCTATCACTCTTGTTAGAATTCCTGGCCCCACCATAACATGATGTAATCCTTTCGCGTAAAGGTGCTGACGTCACCTAAGCGTCACGTATTGGTGACGTCAGGAAAAAATCCCATGATCCCACAGTAACAGCTGTAAGTTCAAGTTTCGGTTAGTGTAGCTTTGATTGGATTCGGAGTAAGAACGGATCCAAAAATGGCTGTAGGCGATGTAAATGATTCGCACAACTAAAATGAGTTATGTAAATATTTGTATATAATTATCTGCGCCTGTGTCCTCGTCCAGCAAATAAAAAAAGATGAAAATGAAAACACTAGATTAATGATTTCGATGTTGTTGTGATCTAATTCATATTGGAATTGTGGTGATTGCTATATAAGTCAATTAATATCCTTCAATCTGAAGGGTCCCTTTTGCTGATCGGTATGATACTCGGCTACTAAGATTAGGAGTTCGGGCCTAGCGTAGTCCGCAATCACTTAAAATGGTAACCCGGCTGCCGACCTTGGATAAACACAGCTTTCACACGTAGCTTCCTTCAACTGTCGTGCCGCCCTCTATCGGCGACTCAAAGCTCTAGACGCGCATTAAATACGACAATTGTTAACATCACCACCACTTCACATAAGTATCGATCGCAACCTCAATGGGGAATACTCTGTGGTGATTTCTATATAAGCCAATTAATATCCTTCAAGCTGAAGGGTCCCTTTTGCTTGATCGGTATGATACTCGGCTACTAACCATAAGATTGGGAGTTCGGGCCTAGTGATGTCCGCAATCACTTAAAAATTCCTCGATTCTATTTAATTTAGAAGTTCTCGGAACGACAAGGTAGGGGTGAAATTTCTCGTACATTTAGATATTTGAATTTCGGACCCAGAAATCCCAAAAACTCTCGTCGTTGTGGCGTACTATCGGTGTCATCTGGTGGATTCCCTGCAATATGCATATGATTTTTCAAGAAGTTTGTAGTGATTCTACGGTTAATATGTATGTATTTTAGAGTTCGAGTTTCGTGCGATTGTGAATTATCCTTAATTTATATACATAAATTAATGATAACCTAACAATATGACGCATTTCGTTCATCGTGATGTACTATAGAAAAGTAAATGTGTACTTTCGACATCATCAATTTATTCCATATTCGATGCAATAATGAAAATGATAAGACAGCAACAAATTTCATGCTTTTAAATTGTGATGTTTTTAAGATGAGATCACACATCCACTGATAAATAAAAGGATCGAAAATCATCCATAATTTGGTTTAAAAATTAATACTCATCAATTAATGCAAAAAAAGGTGTCAAATTTTTTTTAACAATAATTGCTAATTTTGTTGAGGCCTTTCTCAGCTATCGCTTCTATTCATAAAAAAAAACTTCAAAAAACAAACAAACATTGATTTTATAACTTTTTCTGGAAAATGTTTTTTCCAACAAAATGAGTTTTCAGGTTTGATGTTATTTCTTAATTCTGCGATGCATCATATAAAAAAATCTACAAATTATCTTCTGCTGTCAAATTTTCGAAATAATTAAAAAAATTCAGATCCTGAAAAAGTTTCTTGAATCGAGAACATCAGTGTGGGATACAAGTCTGAAATCTATGAACACTTTCAGATGTAATTCTAAGCATTTTATCTAAGTTAAATCTCTAAAGTTAGCGAAGAAAAACCTGAAAGAATTGATATGTAAAAACCATCCATTCAATCTGGATAATTAATAAATTTAGTTTCGTTTTGTCTGTAAATGTGTCTAGTACTCTGACGCATGATTTAATAGTTCAAATTTTAAAATTTTAATACGCAAAAAAATATAATCTACTTATTGCAATACTATGGTTATGCACTATGGTTATCACTAACCATAGTGCCTGTGTTTCAGTCTGTAAAGAATATATCATATATGAATTGTATAAAAAAACGCATTCGATTTTTTTTATATATTTTATTTTTTTCAATTCTACTAAAAATCGGGATGAATGTGCATGCGTTGGTGCTCTACTTGATAAATCTTTAAATCTAGAACTATTAAGTTTGGCATAAATACTTTGAAAGTTGGAATGTTGAAGCTATTGTTTTGACATTTTACGTCGGATTGTAATTAACTAAAAATTAGCAATTTTTTTTAGTAATTCTGCTATAAATCTTAAAAATATTATTGCACAAAACTGATTTTTGCAGCAGTTTAAAATTTGCAATATTGTCTTTTAATAACAACAATTTAATTGTGCTTCCTGAATTTGTAGCGGTTTTTTTAAATATATTTTACATAAGTTTTATTATGATAGATTTTACTATTGAATTTAGATATAAGTAGTTTTCATTCTTTCACAAATATTAATCACATGATTTCCCTCTATTGTTGAAGTATAAAGAAGAAAAATTCTGTTTAACTTATGTATAAAGTTTTCATAACGAATAAGGTTTATTCGAGATTTATTACAATACCACGAAAGAAGTAGTTCATTTGGACAGTGTAGTGAATGCTTTATAGGCCAGATAACAGCCCTCGAACTGAAGTGCCACTTTTGCTCGATGGTCACGTTACTCCGCTACTAAGCCTTAGATTGCGAGTTCAGGTCTAGCACTATCCGCTACAGCCTCAATGGTAACCCGGCGACCATGAACCAGCAACCCTCTTACCCAGCTTCGTACAGCTGTTGTGGCGCCCTCTATCAGCAGCAAAATGTCGCGAAGTACTTTAAATACGACAGCTAACATCACCATAAAAACTCATACACATTCTCGTCATAAGCTTAACGCAATTGTATCGTTCGTCTTACCACCGACTCATTGGTGGGAGAGTATTGTGGTGAATGCTTTATTAGCTGGATAACAACGCTCGAGCGGAAGTGTCACTTTTGCTCGATGGTCACGTTACTCCGCTACTAACCCTCAGATTCCGAGTTCAGGCCTAGAGTAATCCGCATCTGCCTCAATGATTACATTCTTACCTCTTTGCTTCTAGCTATCGTCAATAAGCAATTTATAGAATATATCTGACATTCCGGCAATCGCCAAAAGAAAATTCATGTTTTTAAAACTTATTATTGTGGAAAGGGGGACCAATAAACGAACATGAATCCACTAATAATTTCTAAAATAACTTTCTCTCTGATTTGATTTTGGTTCAGTTTATTGTTGCATAAGTTTAAAAATAGTTAAAGCATTGATAATACTATCATCTCAAGAGTTTATTAGGATGATTTACAAACACAATGACTTAAAAATATTAAATCGAATTTGATTCTTAGAAATATTTCTGGGGAAAGAAAATAATATTATTTCGATGCATAAAAGTTTTAATTAAAAGTTCGCAAATTTTCTCGAATAACCAGCTGATCCTTGCTTGAGTTCAGGACAGTGCTACAGCGCTAATATTGTAAAAAGTGTCGATATCACGAAATCTGAAACAAGTGTCAAGTGCGCGCAGCAGCGGTCTCATTCATTCATCACCAGTGTTCCATTAATCATTCGGAATAAGAAACTCCATCACGTCACAGCTTTATATCACCGACTGCGTTGATAAGCTAAGGTCAACTGGCTTTTCCGAGGCTCGACGTCATTTTTGGAAATCTGTCCCTCAATTGTAATCACTGCTCGCAAATTGCGCATTGGACTGGAGAGAAAAACACATTTATTCAAAGAAATTGTTCGAAGATTGAACTAACCTTTCGACTAAACTTATCTTCATTTAGATAATCATTGTATTGTTTACTAATCACGGAGCACTGTCCGTAGCTTGGAGGTGAAAAACGAAAGGTTCTGCAAATAATATTTCCCAGAATTCGAACGCTCAATTCATTCTTCATATTTTGCTTTGAATTCCATCTTATCTGTGCGTTAAAATCATTCCTGTAGGATGCTGTTGAGTAAATAATTTTGTAATGTCTTTTATCTCCCCCCCCCCCACCGATTAGCAAAAAATCAGAAGAGATATATTTTAGTTCTTAAAATATACTAAATATATAATAAAACACTAAACGTCTTTTGTTCTATATTAAATTATATTTTCCTCCTCACTTAGCAGGTTTAATGCTCTGATTTCGTAATTTTTAAAATTCACTATTTAGATACGATGTTTGCAAATCAGTTCAATCAGTTTTTTTCCCAAACAAAATGAAGTGAAAACTATTTATTTCTCGATAATAATTTACGATAAAAATCTGCAATCCTAAAAATAAACACTCTAAAGTGCGAAAAACTCAGGATGCAATGGAAAAATGGACTGATTCTCAATCCGCTGAAATGAAGGGGAAAATATCTGGAAGGTTAAAGTTAAAAATAAATAAATAAATAGTCTCTTTCTAATTAAAATAGGAGGCAGGAGTATCTTCAATAAATAAAAAAATAACACGTTTCTGAGTATTATTTGGAGATACGGATTTATGAGGGCTCTGTGAAATCTGATGATGAAGTGACAGTTCCTTGTAGAAAGTATGAGATAAATTTCCATGAAAATCGGATACTGAAATTTTCTCTCAATTCATCAAAATAAAAAGACCTATGACTATGTGGACAGTAGATCAGGTATCACCATCGGCATTTCATTACGGTTCAAAAGAATGAATTGAATACATCTAAGATTTTAAAACCATGCTTTAACTTACTAAAATAGATTCAATGAATTCCTATTTTCTTGTTATAATTAATTTTTGATGAAAATCTGTGCGGTTTTTTTTATCACGATGTATATTGTAACTTTATAAAGCATATACTAGTGAAAATTTAAAAATCACTAAGAAACGGAAGATGAACGTTTGACATCTATTCGCTTGAGAATAAAAAAAATGGAATATTTGAGCACATCTTTGGCCTTCAACTTTCTCAAAAGATTCTGAGTTTTAACTCAATTCTTAGACTTTCAGCCTGCTGATTGGAAATGTAAACTTGAACCATTTTACATTTTAGTTCATTTTTAAGCCTTTCACGGAGATAAATGACACTTTCGAAAGGAGCATCACAAACCACGACGCAAGAGTAACAGATGACGATGACGAGGAATAATATGCCGTAGTTGCTGAACTGAAATATTCCCTGAAACGCAGTGAAAAAAAAAAACTATTTCAAACCATCGGTCAACTTCTTAGTTTTTGTGCTTCCAATCTAATAAATTATATTCATGCTGATCTGAAAAATTATTCTTTTTTTGCTTAATTGATTGGTAACTCAATCGCTTCCCCCCAACTTCTCCGTCTTCCACCACATGAACCCAAGTTGCACAACCTATTGCAAAGTATTGTACCATATAGTGCGATAATATATAATATAAATTAACACTTAGCAATACTGTGAATATGGATCAGTGTCATACAATATTGTACAGTATTTGTGTACTACTAGAGAAATATATGATCGGTAAACTGACGGAAAGACACAGGGAAAAACATTTTAAAAGCTTGTTAACTTAAAAATTTCAGATTTTAAATTCAAATTTTTATCATGTGAGAACATGATGCTGTTTTTGTTATGGGGTTTTGTGGTGTATCCAAAAAAACTTAGGTAAGAAATATTCGTTTTTTAATTGGTATATAGGGAGTCACCTGACCCGTGACATTTGTTTTGCTAGTACTGTTTGAAATATCTAATTAAAGTTACTATCAATTGCTTTTTGTTTGTCGTTCCTATGAAATGACGTCATCTTCCAGTTTGTTTACGATTTCTTACTTTTAAATAACTAATCTCGCGCTCAAAAGATTATCGTTTTTTTTTTTTTTTTTTTGGAAATTCTCTTTCAGTTTTAACTATCGTTCTTTTGAAAAATACGCTTTACATTAATTCTTTAATGATATTATAAGCGCATTCTTACTAACAGTATTTCTCAAAATATTGTAAATATTATAATATAATTTTAATATTAATCTTGCGTTCATTGGATTTTACCACATATACAATAGCTTCCAGTAATAGTGAATTTTTTCGTCGAAATTACCTTTTTTAATCTTAAAATCGGTCGAGATCCAAAACTTTGTTTGCCAGCTAGAAAAATTGAAAATAAATGTTTAAAAAAATTATCATTAGAGAAAGAGAGAGAGAGAGAGAGAGAAGTCTCGTAATTTGTTAAACGGATTTAAACTGGTTAATGAATTAAATTAATTAAGACAAATATTCATTTAAAAATAATAATGTTCTCACATAATAACTTGAAATTTGCGACCGTAGATTTCATTTTAATTTTCTTATCATTTCTCTGTATATTGATACATTTTTATGTTTGACTTACGTAAAAGAAGCCTTTTCACCCAAATTGAAATTTAACTAAAGAGGTATTATAAGTGAAAATGTAAACAAAGAACATTTTATTTAAAAAAAGAAAAAAGAAGCACATATTTATGATAAATATATATAATTTTCTAAGAAATTTTTTTAGCGATTCTCACGAAAGCAGTTTGGACAACTATTTCTCTGAATTACCATATCGCATATTCATGGCTCTTGCCATGACTTCAAGGAATGTAACGGGAGAAAAAAAAAAGATTTTTTTTTTCATTTTCTACTTTAGGACAAAACCTTCTTAAAAAAGAAATAAATGTGTCTACGTGTATAAACTTTCCGCAATCATACCAATATAATAATACTCTAATACTAATAATATGTTATACTAATTCAGAATCAGAAATTATAGTATTTGTAAAAATCGTTCAATCCATGAGACTGCATGGAATATGTAAAAAGCCTTTTATAGAAATTTATAACAATTTTCTTAATACCCTTTCGTATAATAATATATTTTTTAAATCCAAATGTAATATTATTTTAACTCTAAATTTTTCACAGAAGAAAAAAAACATTTCTTTCTCTTTCAGAGAGTATTCGAATTGTTAATTTATTTATTCTTGAATACTAAATCATTTCATTTTTACTACACAGCCGTTAGTGCTGCCATCTATTTTCATAATCGGATAATAGAAAATAGAATTGTTTACAGTATAACTGAAAGTCTCGCTTAATTTCTCAAAAAATTTCTTAACGTGATTTTTTAAAATAATTATCGTCTTGGAAAGTGTTGAAAAAGGAAATACCAGTTAAAATACCAGTCTCTCAAGAATAAACAAACTGCTTAGATATTTTCTGATTGACGTAGCATTTAAGGCGACGAAATTTCTCAAAAAATAACAATACCTTTTAATCGGAACTAAAGATTAGTTTTTGTACTATGAATTAGAAAAAGGGTAGAAATGCGGTTGAAGTTTCTGCGCCACAGAATTTGGCTGAAATGATTGTCAATGCAACGCCGGCATTCCCCTACATCGGATTTCATCTAGACTACACATTCCCAGAGTCGTCTAATAGAATTCTGGAATTTTAAGCTCGTTCGAATTCAATTATGAAATTTTATAGCAGCTACATATATCTAAAATTAATTAATTAATGTGAAAACCTTAGCTTGGATTATTACAATTTATTGTTGAATCTGTAACGGAAATTGCTTTGTTCAGTATTATAATAATGCTCCGAGATATTTGTGCAAGTATACAGCCGAAGTCATTTTACTAATTATAACTAAGAGGACTAACTTTAGTGGAAAATAATTTAATTTTTATCGTATTATGAAATATTTCATGTTCAATGGATCATTTGATGTTATTTTACTATTTGTCGCCATTACTATTATGTTGTCACTAATATTATGTGTATTTATTATTTCCATATTTATTAATAAGTTCTAATAAATAGTGTAGATCCATTTTTTAGCACACCACACTCCCTACAACACCGGAATTAAATAGAATCGCGCCAAAATCTGAAAAATTCTGCCCACCCCTGATTTAAAGAATAATGTTGCTTTCCTTCGATTGCAAACATTTTTTATACAAATAAAATTTCTTTTATTGGGTATAATTTAATAAAATACAATCAAATTTCGAATGAAAATCTGCACATTTGTGCGCTAAAAAGAAGAAATTCTTTTGGTTTCGGAAAAATTAAAAACAGCCCGAATCACCCAAGCATTTCCAAGCAAATGGAATTTTTGCAGATTCTTTGAGGAAACTCCAACGTACTGCAAGCTATTACAAAAACGTTTTGTATTGTGCATTGAAAGCAGAGTGCAAAGTCAGAAAATGATTGCTGAAGAAACTCCTTTTATTTAAGCAATAGTTCATGAAAATCATTAAAAAATAAAAGTAATTCACAGATATACACACTTATACATAAAGAGAAATGATTTAGAAAAAAAAATATTCAAAAAGATGTAACCGACTTCTCCTTCAGATCATGGCCACTCCAAGGACCACGCTTGTACCACAATATGACCTCTTGATTAGGTTTCAGTTTTATATCCACGGGGCCTGAAATAGAAAGAGAAAATAATCAAGTGCTTGCCCTTATTTATTTTGAAATCAATGTATTTTGTAGGTAAAAAAGTTCATAGTACGAAACAATTCAAAAGTTGTAAATTGAGTTGTATTGCGAATTGAATCTGGAGATTAATAACGTGTTAAATGATCCGATCGATTCAATTATTTAAGAATATTAGCAACCATTTTTTATGCACGAGTTCAATTTCTTTAGAACTTCTAATTAAATGTGCAAAAAATTTCTCATTTCGATTATATATATTGCAGATTTTAGTAATTTTAAAAAACAGCTATCTCTAAATGAGATTTTAGCTTTGTCATCTAGAATATCTCCATTTAGAAGTTTTGTATCTTCAGAAATGCCTGAATTGCCCCCGCTGGAATGGGATTTTGGAGATGGGAGTGATATTTTAGTTGTCCTCCTCCTCATCTGATCGTGGTTCAAACTTACGAGGACATTCTCAAAATGACCCTAGTGTTGCCTTAAAACGAGACATAAATAAAGGTAAAAATTAAAACATAAACTTTGCTGAAAATCTGCTGACAAATTACGAGTTTGAAAAAAATGTTGGCTAAAGTCTGAGTAAATTATTAAATAAGGGACTCAGTTTTCTAGAATCTACCTTTTACTTTCAAAAATGTCTGTCTTAAAACTTCTCACTGAAGTCACCAGAATTTAATCGAAAAATTTCTTCATACTTTTTTCTAAAATTTTAAGTGTTTAATTCCTTTTTAAAAAGCAAAAAAACCACACTATAATAATTTTGTCGAGAATCCTCATTCAAAATTTGCGACCTACTTAAAAATAGAAATAAACCACTCGTAAATGTTAATTATTCAGACGAAAGTTATTCTTTAGCATCTCATTCAATAACATGTAATGTAAATTGTTGTTTGAAGTTCTTTTCATGAAAGCCGTAAACAATAACAACAATAATATATTATTATTTCTATTAATATTTCATACAAAATTTATCATCTAACGCAATCTATAATAGAAAACTAGTCAAACAACAAACGTAAAGTGACATCAACGCTGAAGCAGGATGAACGTTCGATAATCATTTTCAGTCGGAATTTCCAAATAAAGGTTCTTACTTTCTTCTATCATTTTCGAATCTTCATCAGTTTTCGAATTTTTGAGAAATATGAACCAGAAAGTCCCCATCTCGGGATCATCTTCATTTCCATTTACTGCGGTTACGTACGGCTTACCGTCCACGACGTTGTACTGGACCCTGAAAAATTCGATGCCCCTTAAATTATGATAAAGTTATCTACAATAAAATTTTTAAAAAAATGACAAATTATCTTAAAACAGCTAGACATATTAATTACATACTTCACGATGAGTATAAGTTAGTAGCATCCTATCACTTCGATGATGTAAATTCCCCTTAAAATTTTATTCGGAGAAAGTAATCACCTTCATATGCATAATATAATTCTTCAAAACTTTGCTTAACTTTTTAAAAATGCTTTAAACATTCGTTCGTGTTGTGTGTAAAAACCAAACTGCTCCAGAACCAGTTGGTGTCTTCTTTCAGAGAGGAAGAAATGCAAGCGTAGTTGGAGTTTTTATGCAATTAAAATGAAATAGATTGCTTGCAATTAAAAGACATTTTGAATTTTAATTTAAACAAAAGAAAACGAAACGAAAATTAAACCTAGAATAAAAATTCATTTAAAGGCATTGCAAGCACAGGTAGAAAATCACATTAACTGCTAAAATAATCCTGACCTACCCCAGTTGAAAAGAAAATGAAATCACCTGAACACATCCTTTAAATTAAACGATTCATTGCGTTCATAAAATTGTGCAGAGATAGAATTTAGAATCTACGCTGTATGAGAACATGTTACAACTCAGATATCGAACGGTTTAATCACTTCTAAGAATCAAACTGATGCAACAATATGGCATGAAGTCACTCGAATGATATACAGTTCAAATCAATGATGCGACTTGTATTAATTGGAATTGCTAGAATGGCAGTAATTAGAAACTAAACGGGGACTTGTGAGCACAAAATTAAAAACACAGATTTCAAGCTACAGTTCTTTCTGCGCGTACTCCCTCAAATCAACTGCCTACCTCTGTCTGTCGTCGATCTTTGCCACCGTCTCTATAACGTCGTAAATAGTGCTGTTCACTCGCATTCTTAGTCGCCAAGTTCGAGCCAAATTCATCTCATCACCCAGCCAAACCGAGTACAGGACGTTCATCGTGTCTCCGTCGACTTCTAAAGTTTTCTCTAATGCTTCCTCCTCTATAGGAGAGAAAAGGTGCTTTAAAAAACAAACTTGCATCTTAAATGAAAAAAAAATTACATATATTTTATTTTATTCATCATCTACTGAAAATATATTCAAGGTCCTTGTCCAGTGTGCAACATTTTATGGTGTTTGGTTATAATGTCATAACTTATCATCAAAACCAAAAATTTTGATTGCAATAGTTCAGTGTAAAATCTTCTTATCAAAACTGGTTGAATAGTTTTATGTTAAATGTTTCATTTTGAAGCTGATTTGGAGGGCAGATTTGACCATTAAAATATTTCTCGCGTTGCTTCAAGTTGGCAATATTTTCAAGGTGTCAAATGCAGTTCTGCTCACGTGTTTCCATTTACTCCTTCAGACAATGCATATCTATCTACTATTTCATTATTTCTGTACAATTAAATCACAGATTTCTTGAGACTTTAATCAGCTGGCAAGTAATTCAATTTAGATGAGAAATCTCCCTCTAGAACTCTCCAAACCTTTTCTATTCATATTTAATATTAAAAAAATGTTTTCTTTTAGATTATCGATCTTCGAATGAACATGAAGTCAACAATTTCCGAAACATTCCGTTTGAAAAAACTTTGGTTTGTCACTCATGATTTGCAGATAGTGCGAATCATGAATGAATACAGAAATATTACCATGCAGCATTTGAATGCTAATATTTTTATCACGAGAAAAAGAATACCTTTCCATTTCTTGAACATTGAAGTTTCCTGTTTAAACATTTTTTCGTTCTTTTTCTCGCAATATTCTGAATTTAAACCAGTTTTTTAGAATTTGCCGGGTTCGAATCTGTTCTCAGAGATTGGGTATATTCAGTATGAGTGGACTAACGGTTAAGATGTATTTAATAAGTCTTTTTTGCTACCTTTATGAACTTTAACCTTTTTATGTATTTAAAAACCCATTAATCTTTACTTTTTAAAAATTGTAAACTAAAGCATAGTGACGATATAAAAATAATTATCAACGACGGTAGGATTTCTTTATAAATAACCAAAAATTTATCGAAATGTTTTAATTAAGAATCAGAACACTTTTTATAAATAATTTATTGATCAAGTAAAAAATTGTTTTTTTATCTAAAGAACAAGAACATGAAAGTTTATATAAATAAGTCAAAAATAAAAAAAAATTAAAAAATTAAGGAAAATGTATTACAGTTACACATCAACACAGAACGACACAGAGCTGAATAAAAAAAAAGCTACCGTAAAATTTATCCCAGTGATCCTAAACTGTGATATCTTGTTAGGGATTTCCTACACTTGTCGAATTAGGAAAGAGATTTACAGGGATCTTTTAAAAGAATTTATTATCCCTTCGCTCGAAGAGTGTGAACCGCTGGCCTAAGCATGTTTACAATGCTTCTGTTGAATTAATTAAATAGAAAAAGTGTAATGGGCTTGATAGATACAACAATACAGAAGTTGATAAGGATTAATTTAATCCGAGAGTTAGGATTTTAATTAAATTTGAATAAGATTTTAAAATGCCATTACACACACACACGTGAATAAACTCTCATCTCCCAACCCAAGTCAGATGAAGTATTACGAATTTTTTTTACCCGAAACCGGCGGCTTGCTGCAGTGGCTGGAACTGATATTGAGCAAGCTTTTCCGATGGAGGACTGGAAGAACGTAGTAGGCATTCAGTAGAGACTTGCTTCTGTTGAGGCCATCGATTAAGACCCGAATGGCCGATTCGAGGTCGAAGTCCTTCGCGTAGGAGTCGTGGATGAACAGGGCCTGTGGTGAATATTGTCAGATGAGATAAATAATATAAAAAAGATAGAATAGAACTATGGTAAAGCAAGTATTAAATTTGTGAACATAAAAAATATGATGCCTATTCTTTTCAATAGGAAATATTCACTGGAAAAATGATGCTTAATGCAGCGATTTACAGTCAAGTTATTTCATGAAACAACTTTAATTTAAGAACAACTCAAAACTATTTCCGTTAAGGAAAAATATATATCGAAAGGAAAGAAATTTCTCCTTAAATCAGAACTAAAAAAAGTTTTAAATGGAATAAGCAAGTAGATTCCAATTCTTTTTTTTAAAACAGAGTCCCAGAATAATTTTTTAAGCTAGTTGATAGGACGCCAAAAAATTATATTAAAATAATAATAAAAAATAATTTTTATACATTTAGAATGTAATTGTATTTTTGCTATTATTATCTTTTTTATTGAAAAAAGTGTTAAGAATGAAAATGAACAGGAAACTCAGTTTAAAGTACATCTAAATCGGTAACCTGAAAATTAATTTTGAAATTTAACCTTTTATATTTAAATAGGATTCTCAAAACTCCAAATCCTTCTTACTTCTAAATGGTTGAAAAAGTGTTCCTTAAACCCTTATCTTGGCTGATATCTTTAATCCAGGTTGATTAAAGATAATTACATGAAGAGCATGTAATAGTATTATTAAGTAAAATCACAGGTTTTTTTTCGTGGAATAATGTGAAAATCTTTGGATGGTAAGATATAATAAATCACTTCAAGCACAATTTTTTTATTTCCTTTTAGAATCAAATATTTCATCATTTCGCATACAACTTTCCTATTACTGTTGACTGTCCGTGATATACTTTCATGACTGCGTGAATATCCACAGTAACATTGCTAATAAGGTGACCACAAAATTAAGTTTAAAATTTAAAATTCGAAAGAAAATTGAAATGTAAGTAAGAGAGAACCATGCTTATATATATATATATATATATATACTATTCAAAACAATTAAAAGATATTGTAAGTCTTGTAAAAGATAACGGCAGGAGCATTTTTTTGCATAAAATGGAAGATGAGAGTCACAAATACAAATGTTTTTTTAATTTCAAAAGTCGCAATATTCAAATTTGAATTTGACGCTTTAGTGACAGAGAATTTAATTTGATGTTTCGATGAGTGCGATGTCTCAACAAAGTCATTTAACAGTATAAGAAACTTGGAGAGTTGTTGGCCTGTCAAAGGGGAGGGCAAACACAAGCCGAGGAATCCATTGGAGTTTTATAAAGTGTGATTTCCAAGATCTGGAATCGGTTGTTGGGGCCTGGAAATGTGGTCCGACGATTAGGGTAAGGGTGTAGGCGTCCCTGATTGAACTATTAGTTAACCCTAACGACCCGGCATACCGAAACAGGAATACATCTCTTCTTCAACCACACCTTCGCTCGGCTTCTGCACGGCAGTTTTGACACGAACTGTCCAAAACACCCTTCACTCTGTAGATCTGTATGCTCTCGTCTATCTGTACAAAATGGTGTGTGTCCCGTTTGCAATAAGGTACCGTCGCACCCGCAAAGAGTGAGCAACAGAGCATGCGAACTGAAGGGGAAATGAAGGGCACGATATACTTTTTTCTGATGAGTCCAGTTTTTCTGTTTATTCTGATAATAGGCATATTTTCGTCTGGAGGGAAAGTGGCACTAGAAACAATCTTAGATTCTTACACGAAAGTTCAAGATTTGGCGATGGAGGAGTGATTGTCTACGCCGGCATTCCGTGGGTGGGTTGACCGACCTTCATATCATTCGAAATGGAAATCTGATCGGTCGCCGACATAGGGATGAAATAATCAGACCCATTGTAATCCCTTACACTGCAGTAATTGGAGATGGCTTCATGTTAATGGACCACATTTGACAACTACATCGTGCTAACTTGGTGAATGATTTTGTTTTGGTGGAGAGAATCATACAAAGTGATTGGCCACCGTGTTCTCCGGACCTGAACCCATCGCATATAATTGGAACATTCTAGAAAGACAAATTGTTGAAAATCTACCACCTCTACAAATTTTCCAAGAACTGCAAAGATCTCTTCTTATGAGGTGGGACAGAATACAACAGACATACATTAATACACTGATTGTCTCGTTCCTCAAAGGTGTTCGACGTTGCTGGTCGTCTGGGAAATCCATTCCCTCCACTAAAAACGGTTTTCTTTTAAGGAAACGTCTTTTTTTATGTGTTTGTTTCATATGCACGAATTATGTTTTTTCCCAATGTACCCAAATGCTTATTAAAACGCATATTTTCTGCGAAACAAATGTCATATTCATCTCACATAGAATACCACGTCTATCAATAATGCGTTAATCACTCAAACAATTCTCCAGGTGAAAGATCAACCCGCAACTGCAATATACTTTCATTGTTTTGAGCAATTTATATATGCCTAAAATACGTATCAAGTTTGACCATGCGTATGTTGATTATAGTTTTCAGGAAGATATGGCAAGAGATACAAGATGCATTTTTACTCATTTAAAATAAGAAAGATTTTCCTTTGAAGGCAATTTCTCAAAAATATGCATTTTTGTTTTCCTTGTTCTTTGAATGAATCATTTCTAGATTTACAATGTCTATGTGGTTATAGATTATTGATCAGTTTGAACATTTCGTTTTTCAACGGTCTTATTACTCCTGAGACTTATGGTAATATTACTCCTGAGTAATATTACTCCAACAGTAATATTACTCCTGAGACTTATGTAATTGCACCGGGGAAGATTAAAATGGATGGAAGGGATTTCTCGAACAGTTAGGAAAAAGAACATTGTGCCATCGTTCAATGTGAATATAATATAACAGGGTGCATCGAATAGTTATATGAAAATGTACTTTTATACAGCTAATCCTAGGACTCTTGAAATTAGTTACTTCTTTTGATCATATTCAAGCAACAAATTTTATCCTTATAACACTATACTACAGGTTTTAAAATTTCCACCAAAAGGAAAGGTGTTTAGTGCTGTTCAATTTAAGTACCGAGATTCTGTCACATGCAGACATCAAGAAAAATACAAGTGGAAGACAATTGTTTCGATTTTTAAACGATCCCCCACAGAAAAAACTTGACTAATTAGTATTGATGTACAAATGATATTATTAAATCTAGGAAGACGACGTTAGTAAAGCAATTTTATTCTTCCCTCTAAGTAGGCGTTACAAGTATATAAATAGTTTTAGAGCAAGGACAAACTGGGTGATGCCACCCAAGCAAAAGGTAATTATGTTAAATGGTTTGTTGGCTTGCTTGCCGCAACATCCTCTCCACCCTGGTCAACCCTCAGGTGTATGATCAGCTGGATTGGACGGGTAATCTCCTTTCCTTTGGCACGAAGGATGCAGGTACGAATAGCAGGATGCAGGTTTAGATAATTAAGCATTTTAAGTGCAAAAAATGACAGAATTTGAATATCTCACACAAACATTTCCTTTTAATCGAAGATAAACTCCCCTCTTTTAAATTGAAATTCAAAGTATTATGAATGTTTTTACATATTAACAAATGTATTACTTATTTAAATTAAATTAAGTCCCTATTCGCATAAATCGTTCGTTTCGTTCTAAATTTCGACCGATCTTCGGATAAACGAGGTGTCATTTAGATCACAGATTTCGATTATTCTGCATTTGCATCACAGAATCAAGTAATTCGACCGGGCAATTTCATTTAACCGATTCTAACTATCGAAGGATTCTGAAGGACGTAATGGCATGCATAATGGGCGCAGGCGGTGTCTCAACCATCGGATTCACCTGAGTGACGAGGGCGGTGGTCTTGTAGTTGTCGACAGTCCCATTCCTGAACTGGCGCCTTTTCAACTCCTGCAGCATGTCCTTGAGGGTGCGCTCGTCCACGGACACGCCGCCCCGGGAGGAGAGGCAGGCCAGAGCCATGCTGGCCAGCGCCTGGGAATCTGCAGAGAGCGAGAAAAAAAAGCAAGTCAATAGAATCTTTGAGAGATTTTTATTTTTGGAATGTGCACGAGACAGTGAAAATGCTGACTCTTGTGATAAACTTTCCAGAATTCTAAGAGGACTTTTCTTTCAGGGTGTTTGATTCAGAAAGTGCTTGCCTTTTCAAGTAAAAAGGAATTCTAATTTTAAATTATTTTTAATTAAAAACTGGAAGATTATACAAGGCATAAAGTCTATTACTATGCTTTCTGCAATCAAGGCACTCAGACAACAATGAGAAAATAGAAAAAAAAACTTTAAAGCATCCAGAAAGATTAATAATGCAGGGTATTAAATTAAAAAAAAATTCCTGAAGGAAAATTTAAATATAAGAATAAACCAAGATAAATTGTTTTCATGAATAATAATGTATCTTAAGGAATTTATTTTAAAAGAGTTTTGGCCAACAGGGATATTAAATTGAAGTCATTTCTTAACGACATCGCAAATGTCATATCCATGAAAAGTGCCTTTTAAAGAAGAAAGCACCGTAAATTTATCCAAAACTTCATTCCCTGTGTTCGCTTGAATGAGATTGAAAATTAACTTCAGGGAATCGAATGATTGGGTCCTATCTCCATTTTTACCTTCCTGGGTTTCACGCATCAGATAATGGATATGTTGCCTCATCATAATAGGGTAATACTATATAAATAAGCTAGACTGAAAGTGGCCACCTTGAGTCCCTTTCCTTTGAAAGTGATAGCAATCTCCAAACCTCTTATGAAAACTGCCATGATCATTCAGTTTCAGCGGATCACATTTTAGGCTACAACGGACTTTCTAAGGGGGACTTAACATTTGATCTCTCCTTAATATTATAGAATTCCTGTTTGTCTGATCTTTTCGGGATAAGCAACAACAACAACGTAAAAATAATGCTCAAAAATCTCAACAGTCAGAGCAATAATAACAAATATAATATTTCCAAGGTCTGCCGGTCCTTTTACGATACGCAGTTAAGAATATTGAAACTCATACACTATAGTAATGATGAATGGGAATCAATATAATGTATGACATATATATAATAAATTACGACAGATGTATCATGTAATGCACACATAGAAATAACTCATTCATCAAGCTTTGAAGTTTGCGAAAATACGGAAGAAGACGTTAATCAGGAATAATTTAAAGCATAAAATAACCTATTCTTTCTTCACTGGTGGGAGTTATTATTAAGGTGACTTCTTCTAAAATCCTCACTTTTCCTACTTAATGTTTGGTTTCAATGATTTAAAAGCAGGTTCTATGTTTCTAAAGACAGAACAAAACCAAAACCTTACTGAAAATAATAAACCAATCATCCTATTGAGCAACCTGGGAAAATTATATGAGGATATTATACTTATGAAATTCAAAAACCAGTGTAAAGAATTTGCTGTCCGCCCTGACGAGCAATCGGACTTTGGACCCCATCCTGGATGTGTTCACCAACTTCTCAGGATGACAAATATCATCACGCGGGACTTTTTACAACAAATTATACAACAGCGGGATTTTCTTTGAAGTAAGATTAGAATATTAAATATTTGATAGAATGTGGCGTGATGGTCACACATAACAAGCTCATAGATTTCTGAATACAATATCGACATAATAACCGATTTCACCTATAAAAGAATTTTTGAAGTTAAACTTAAACCCACTCTTTCTTCAAAAAGCGAAATAAAATCTGGGATGCCTCAAAGAAGTGTTCTTAGTTTATACCCTCTTCACAATCGACTTTCTGAAGAATAATTACCTCACAAACTGCTTCTTTGTTGATGGTGCTGCTATTTTTAAGTAATGCAGTACCACAAATTTCGTTACAAAAGCATTTCAAAAAGGATTCCTGAATATTGAAATCTGGTACACGAATAGGAGTATTTCCATCAATCTGGGGAAGACCGATGCTCTCATGTTCGGTTAAGGACAGCTTAAAAAATTTCGACCTCTATTCAAATTCTTTGAAGATGAACCTCTAAGAAAAAAAAACTGAAACACCTTGCGCTGATCCTAGACAATAAACTCAAATTTAAATACCATATAAACAACAGTAAGAAGATTTGGGCTTAAGTTCACCTCATTATCCCACTCTTTTCCCGACGTCCCTCCCCGCCCATTCACTAAAGAATGAAATGTTATTATACAAACCATTATCAAGATCTATCCTTACGGTTGCCTCTCAAATTCCGGAACTTGAGGCTAAAACCATCCGAAACAAAATTCAAGTTTTAAAATAAAATACTCCATACTATTAACAATCCCCCTGGTTTATCCGGATTGATGTTTTACGCAGAGACCTGAAAACTCCAAAGCTTGAGATGATTTCATCAGAGGCCTTTCAAGAAAAAATTTAATAAATTCTTGAAGATCACACAATCAAGGAACAAATTAACCATACCCAATGAAATGGAAAATATGCCTTTCGTTACTCGATTTCTAAATGTCCTTTGTCACTTAAACCTCCGTATTTTTTTTCCGAAATGTAAATTCAATTTTAAGAAATGCTTCATTTTTTAAAGCTTAAGTAGACATGAGCGTCCCGTTTTCATTCGATTCCTTCTATTATCACACACTCTCCCTGTAAATATTTTGTCCAGATTTTGAATTGTTAATAGAATACTTTTCATTTATCCATTCAATTCCAAATACATTGTTTTAAACTTGTAATGGATGACAGATGATGTTGATTTAGTTTTTTCAAACATTGACCCATATTAATTCTCACTGACTAATCATTAATATCAAATAATTATTCATCCTGGATTATTTATTACCACGTTAATCGCGCGCCTTTAATAAAAACTTTCAAACAAAAATCTTTAATTGAGGAATCGGATTTTTTGTATGATTTTAAATGAAGGGAAAGAAAGGCGGCCATGTTGCAACTGTTGAAATGACAGGCACTGCTCATGAGCAATCCTGAAAAGCGGTGGAGCGCCAGGTTGGTTGCAAGCAGTTATCAATCGACTATTGCGCATTAAAATATTGTTGCATCTTCAGGGTTCTTTCGATTTGAGAGTCGATGCAGAAGAAGTCCTTAAAAGTCTAAAATATCTACTCCAGAAAATTCCAGCAAATTCAGGACTTAACACGAACCAAAGTTTAAACAGACATGAACGCACAGACGAAAAAATGCAGTATACACAGCAACTCACTACTACAAAGAGTAACTCAAAGGCAGTAATAGTTTGTAATAAAAACCACAGCACACGAAGCGACCAGATAGGATAAGAGCAGGGAGAGGGAATCTACATAGCTGCACCCCACGATGTCTTCAAATGTTTGAAAATTCTCCACTATCTTCTCGCTTTAGCTACATGAATCTGCTGACTCAATTCTACCCGACTTGCTACTCCTCGCATGCTGCTTCTATAATTAAAACAAGGATTCCGCACATAAACTCAATTTACCAAACACTTGAGCTCCACACAACGCTTGTGCCTCGCTGGACTGACACCACTATTCGCCATGGACTCATTTGCAAATCCAAACCTTTCGACAACGCAATTTTCACGACTGTCTTCAGCTTAGATTTCCGCCTTTTGTAGTTCCCGAAACATGGCAGAGACAGTTCTGGAACAATCAGTCATATCTCGGTCCCTATTGGTTTAATCGCCAAAATTCTAAAAGTTTCCAGTAATATCTAATTTGTCATAAAATTCGCCAAATTCTTCATCAAGCTCTGATATTTATGATACGGCAACCAATAGAACTCTCGCAAAATGATCTTTTTCCTTTATTGAAATAACCATTCTGGAAAGCAACGTCGCAGATTTTTAACAATATTCTTCCGTTTTTCAATTTTATAAATGGGTTTTCCCAATAAAATTTTGAAATCCGATATTCACAAATTTGCATTTTATTTCAAAACTTTTATGTTTCATGTTTCCTCCACCATTACCCAGATTAATTCCACGTATCCCACGATGTTCTTTTAAGATTCATACATCTTCAAAAATTGGAAATTAAGCACTTTTTATGCGTGGTGGGATTAGTTTCAAACACTCTCCATAATTTTTATAGTTAAAACAACATCGCGATTTTACTACAATATGGATAAGAAAAAATACCCCTCAAAATTCTCAAGAAATAAAACTGAATTGAAGTGACTTTCTTTTCTTATTTTGTGTTAAAACAGAATATTTTATTTGTTTGAAACCTTTTATTAAACAGGCTTGGTTCAATATTTTAATGATTGACTCTACAACTCATTTCTTTTTAAAACAATTGAATAATGCACAAAAACCAGAGCACATCGAAAAATGTTAATCAATATTTTTACTTTATTTCTTTATTCTGATCCCTTTTCTCTTTTTAGATGCTGGTTATTCGTGAGTTTAATATATTTTTGTTCAACTGAGGCTCGACCTCATTCTATTCCAGGCCATTAAGAGTGAGATTTGAGAATCTTTCCACCCACCTGTCCAGAACGGCCTGTGCTGCGAGTCGTAGGCCGCGGTGACTCTCTCCACGTCTTTGCTCGTCATGACATCGCCCGCGTTGCACAAGGCGAGGATCAGAAAGGGGTGCGTGTAGTTCACATCCGACTCCACCCTCCTGCGCAGCTCACTAACCAGGTCCTCACCGTAGAAGTCCCTCGGTTCCATGCAAGCCACTAGCAGCGCGTGTACGTACAGCGCAAGTTCCTGCGAGCTCATCTTTTTATCTCTGGAAATAAATGAGATTTTATTTTTTTAAGACTCTTTCAACTGAATAGAAAAATATGCTCAGTTAGACATTTGGAAAATTATTTTTACAGGACAAGTTCTCATTCTTCTGGTATTCTTTGCATTTATTGCGGACTGAATTAGAAATCAATAAAATATTCAATTTCTAAAAAAAAATTGTTATCTTTTGACCTACATTGATTTATTTTGCCAATTTTCACTTCCATCAGGTTTTAATTCCCTTTGGGGTCTCATGTAAAACTGGCCTCAAAGGCAATAATCAACATATTTGAAAAATACATTTGTAATCTTACACTTTTTAGCACCACTACTTACATTTTGTGATACGTTTTTACAGAAGTTTTCTGCTTTAAGTCATGCAAATGTTTTATAAATTCGAAGATGATTATTTAAGAAATAGCCAAGAGAAACAGCTTTTACGGAACGAATTTATTCTCATTTGAAATTGTCATAATCTTAGTAAATGTTAGAAAATATATCAAAACATTCTCAAATTGTTGAAATTTAACAAGATACATTTTTCCGTTTTCGGTTTGACAGGTACTGTGGCAAACTGAAAACCTTCAGCAGACTTTACTTTCGTTAAATAATAAAAGACGAACAATTTAATTAAATTAAACAGTGCAACTCATAGCTTTGAAATGGTTTTTTAATTGATTTCTGAAATTCATTAAAAGAAACAATGGAAAAAAATTTAGCTATTGAATAAGAAATAAAATTGTAGAAACATTTCATATTTGAGACATACGATTATATAATTTTGATTTTTCCAATATTTAAGCCAAAGAAACATGTTATTTGAACATACGAAATGAATAATTAAAAATAATATTAACGGCCTGTAGGATTTCTATTAAAGTTAAATATTTATTCGATTTATTTCTCATATCTAAACTAAAACTGATGTCTCTGAATTATCAACTATGAATACTGACTCCAACTCGTTGAGTATCAGTTGATTCATTTGGAATTCAATTTTCAGAAAAGGAACTGAATTGATTTTTTACAACACATGCGAATTAGAGAACAGATGTGCGTTCTTCTAATTGCTTATTTAAAATAACTTTTCCTCCAGCAGTTTCTTTAAAGAAACTATCTCAACAAACCCACAATATTACTCTAATCAATTAATTTAAATCATATCATCAATATTTAAGTATAATGATTTTGGCATTCCTCTTTGGCGTATTTGGAATATTTAATTAAAATACAATCGACCTTGGAGTTTTTTATTTTTGATATTATTTTTGCAAATATTAGAATTTCATTTCGACTGCAAACTTTAAAATTTTTATGACTCTTGGCAAACTTTTTAAAATAAGTGAAATCTTCCATTTCGTCTGCATTGGAGAAACGAAGGAGAAGCAAGAAAATGAAAATCGTTCTCACTTCGAGAGCCGATGCTGGAGTTGAATGGTGAGCTCGTAGCGGATTTCCTCTCCCGTTCTGTTCTGAGGCCCGAAGGTGGAGTTGTCTGCCAGGTGCAAAGCGACGGCGATTCGATGGATTTGAGACCCCCACCGGTCCGTCCTGGATCCCGATTTTCTATTTCGCAGCAACCGGGACTTTAGTTCCATTTTCGTCGCACTGTTGTCCTGCACTTTCGTCGTATTCTTTCCTAAACGAATTTGTAATTATACTGAAAATTATCCACGTACGAGAAATATAAGATGTGTCCTCTGTAACGAGATTTAAAACATATCTTAACCGTAACTCCTAACATTTAATTTTTATGAGTGCTATTAATGTAAAAAAAGAAGGAAAAACGATTTAATGTGACCTCAATTCCTTCCTTTTGTCCTTTAATTTTCTAAAATAGTCCCAGTTTTAAAACGCAAGGTTACATTAGGTAATCTTTTTTATAATGGCATGCCATTTTATTTATTTTCTTTTCTTATTACGTGATCAATATAAACAACTGACAATTTAAAAATTCAACTATTGGTAAAAAAATGGAATTTTTTTTATCTATAAGGTGGTATTAAGTACGAAGATAATACTTCTAAATATGAAAATAAAATTTATACCATTTCATTCCATAATGTCACAAACTCATTAATGGGAAAAAAGAGGACTTTAATTTTTTTTTAGTTACTGTGTGAAACTTGAACATTTCTCAACTCCGACCAATCAACTCGAAAAAAAAAATGAACACAACTAAACATTTTAAAACATACTAAAGTTTAATTTGAAAACTCCTTGAAAAGAACAAAAAATAAAAAAACAGATATGAGTTATTTTTTTCCCTCTAGAATTTCTTCATTCCGATTAACATTATTTGTGAGATATTCTTCTACGAATATGATATGTGAGATATTCTTCTACAAAAAATAAATAAATACCATTTTAGTTTGTAGCAGCTGACTCTACTGGTTGCATTAGAAGCACATTTCAAAATCACTGCATTAGTGTTATTGATGCTTCAAAAATGCACTGTTTCTCTCAATCGCAGATTTGGCCTGTATTGATTTTTTTTTCTATTTTCATTCATTAAATTCTTGTCTTATACGTAGAAGTTCTTACAATTTTACAAGACTAACCCTAGTAGCACATATGTATTGTATAATATTGTCTAATATTTAATAATATAAAATAATAGCTTACAATATTGTACAATATTGCGCAACATTCTGTGTTACCTGGGGTGAAGACGCAGATTCACTCACAAAGAAAACCACAGAAATTTTTTGCAGTGGATCCCCCCTGAAGATATTATTTCCAACATGAAAACACAAAAGCTTATCTGAAGAAAACGGCTTTAGGTTTTCTTCCAGATAAGCCAAATTTTGATTTTGCAAGTTTACCTTTTTCTCTGCAATTATTAAATAGAAGAAACGACATGTAATATAGAATCAGATTTTTTTTATAAATTTGGGCTATGATTCTAAAAAATATCCCATTTTTTCCCTGTTTCATTTATGTTATGCGCTTAGTTGAATCGCAAGATATACCATAAACTTTATCTTAGAGAAATGAGGCCAGTAGTGTCTGATATCTGTAAATTGTTCTCTATTCAAAATTACAGAGCTTGATTAAGTTCTTCTCCCTCTACCTGCGTTCCTTAGAACATTCTGACCATTTAAATCGTTAGAAGTATTTAGCATTATTTATTTATTTTTTAATTTCTGTTCAGTAACAATAGCATTATTGGAACCAGAAATATAAATATAATTTGCTTTTCCCCCAGCGTTTTAGTATTGCTATCATTGTTTAATAGAGATAGGAGAAAAATATTTATTTATAAAAGAATTACCTTCAGCGGTTTTATTACTTTCGATAAAAGACGTTCTATGAAATTTAAAATTTGGAAATGAAAATGAAGAACAATAGTAAAAAATGTTTTAAAAATGCTAGGATTTAAGTTAATCACTTTTTTTTTCTTATTCAATTTTCAATATTTTCTCAACTCTTTAGAATTTTATTTTGAAATAAGAGTAGAAGCAATATTCTCGGGTGCCTTAATATTATAAAAACGTCCCTTTTTGTTCATAAGGAACAGCATTCTTTCGAAGCACAACTGTTTTGAAGCATTCGGGTGTGTTCGGATTAGGGATGTTTCTTTGCGGTTTCATGCACCCAATGAACCAACAAGAGCGATTAAACGTGTAGTGTGAATTGCATCATTTTTGAATTTGGATGTTTTAATCCAATCAAATTTTCCGTTTGGTTGCATCTAGTGTTTGTCCCACATGCAATAATAGAATCCTATGGTTATACGGTGACTTATGCTTTAATTTGACAGATCTTACGTGTTAATTTTATTCCGTACGGCTGTAATCATACCGATAGCAGTTAACTGTTGAATTTTCGGATTTATATTTTCGTAAATCCCTTAAAGAGCAATAATATGCTTTCGAATTCTTTATTTACTCACTACATAAATACTTTATAATCATAGATTTTCCACCAAAGCTGTATTTGATGATATTACCTTTACACGAAAGCTCCACAATGCTTGAACAATAAAATATTATGCCTTTTTATCTTCCCTGTGACATTAGGGCTTATGAATAGAATATATTAGTTTTGGTAATCTATGCTCAGTTAAAAATAAATATTTTTTTTAAAAAAAATGAAATTTTGAATAACTTAAAGTTTTCCTCATTGAACGGAAAATATGTTAAAACATAAATGCTCATAAGATCCTACGAGCGTGCAGTAAAACTGAATTTAAATGCATGAATAGAAGTAGAAGTAGTATTCGATGCTAAAATTAGAAAGAATACGTTCCAAAATTAACATCTAGTTTTAGCTGCATACCTAAAAACTTTAACTTTGTGCTAAAATTGCCATTATTTAAGTATTCTCTAAATGTTGAAATAGCTTGTTTCAATCCTGAACATTTCAGTGCTGAGTATTTTATGACAAAATTATTCAAAAGTCCATGAATAAAGAAGAATTAATTTAAAATTTGATAAAATGCAGACCGCAATTTGACAGGGTGAAATAAATTTGGAAACTTAAGGAAAGAAAATATAAGAGTACTATAGCAAGGCACTTGTAGGCATTTGTTATCAGATATAATTTATACAACTATTGTAAATGTGAAAGATTGGATGAATGGATGATGGGGTTCAATCACGTCAGAACAGCTGACTGAAATTGGATGAAATTTAGCACAGAGATTGATTATAGTATATAATATTTTGGAAAATTGTGTGGTTATTTTTTTATTAATTAAAAATTAACTTTCCTACCAAAAATCTTCATTTCCCCATCGCCAAGTGAGTAAGACTTCAGTTTGCTTTTTTTCCCATGCTAATGAGGTTAGACGTATCAAGTTTTCGACTGATTATTTCAAACCTGTTTATTTCATTGGTGTTTGATGCATTTGAAATTTAACTTTGCTTATTCCATATGAATCCGATTTTTCGCATTCATATGGAAGTACTTTTGAAATAAAAACATAATAAAGGAAATTAAAAATTCACTCATTCGTCAGACCGTCAGTTCTCACACATACACATCAAAGTTTCCACACTAGTAAAGTCGTGAGTAAAAACTAGTATTCAATACGGTTTACCGCAGATCATTTCTTCAGATATAAGTCCGGGGCAATCGGTCGTTCCGTCGCACATCCAAGTCCAAGGAATGCAACTATGTAGGTTTGGACATTCAAACCAACCAGGTGGACAGGCCTCTTGGGGATTTTTATCTTCAGAAATAAAGTAAGAATTAAAAAAATGAATTAAAATAAATGCATTAAAAAATAACAATAGTAAAGTTTATCATCGTTTTTGGAATAAAGGACATTCTTTTACTGGATCTTGAGAAATCAGATTGCCAATTTACAGAAATTATTGTTTGTATATTTGGTCCATTGGTATATTTTCAATAGAGATATGTAAATTTGTAGCAGTTGCATATCTCTTTCTCTTTTGAATAAGATATGATTATGCCTGATTGCACGCATCCCACTGTGCTCTACGATTGTAAATAAAATTGTGATCATATGCTGCACTTTTAAGATGATCACGGCCTAATCTGTTGTCTTGCCTTTTGTGTTTTGCGTCTGTTTGTGTAAAATGCGATCATTAAAGAAATGTTCCCGAATAAAAGGGCCGTCTTACGCCCTTTTATTCGGGAACATTTCTTAATGATCTTCCGACATTAATTGTAAAAATTGCAGATGAAATATTATCGGACAGTTTACTGTTTGTCCATAAGGAGATCTCTGGCCGACAGTCGTCTATGTTTACGGCGGGAGTTATAGAAACAGGTTACTGCAGGAAGAGTCCTTTTCGCAGAGGTAGAAATTCATTCAAGTTTCTTACGTTGGCGCATTTAGCGCCTAATTGGCGGTACTGATATATTGCCTTTAATTTTCAAAAGCAAATTCGAAAAATAATTCACTGGGCTGAAAATCATTTGCGTACTTGGAATTTTGAAAATATATATTATTCCTGTTAAAATAATAGAGAAATTCCTTTCTGATTAGTACAGAAAGAACAGAGTAAATAAAATAGAAACACTGAATAATTATTTATATTTCTAACGACTGCACAAAAAGAAAAAAAAATTCAGTAGAATCCAGCATGACAAGAAATTAATCTTCATTTTATTTGTTTTAAATTTATGTTACTACTTAAGATCAAATTCCCTGCAGCAAACGCGAAGTAATCTGTCTAATTCAGCATAAAAATAATAACATAATAATCGTAATTATTTCATGATTTTTATAAAAGGTTGCTGTTAGTAAAATATCCATTGTTAAATATGCTTAAAACCTCTCCAAAATAAATAAATTTATTTATTTTTGATATATATACTATTTTTCGAAACTCAAAATTAACAATTACATTTTATCAAATTTTAAGGATAATCAAAAGTATGTTAAGCTGAAACTTTTGATTATCGACATATTGAATAACAGGAAACAAGAGCGCATTATTGAAAAAATAGAAAATAACAAAAAGGAATCAAATAAATTTCGTAGCTTCAGGAAATAAACTAAATAAAATTCTATATCTTCTATAACTTACGATTTAACTAATTAAAATGAAAAAAAGCAGTTTTAAAAATTCCCTTTTTATTTATAAAACTCATTAATTATTATTAAAACTGTGCAAAAAGTAGCAGAGATCGTGTGACAGTTGTGTACTTTCAATTAAAAGAATTCTAAAACACTGTGACAAGATTCCGTTTCTTCTGAATCGGAATCCGATTCAGTACTTCCAATCTGAATTACTAGTTCTTCTAAAACCCCATCTTTTTCCCAATACGAATTTTCAGCAAGTTTCAAGGAAAATTCTATAACATTGTGCCCAATTTTACGTTCTTGTGATTTTAAAGTATCTCCATTTTTAAATCGAAAAGGCATTTTAAAGGATCTCAAAATTCAAGAGACAAAAATTATTAAATAATGAAATACAGGTAATATTAACCAAAGAAAATATTAATAAAATATAAAAGAAGTAAGCCAAGCAAATATAAAGATTCCTTGCAACTGCGGTAAATACGAGAAGACGAATGAGCAATAGTTTTTTTCGCTTCATTTTTTCGCCAAGATAAAGAATACCCCCGCAGACTTCAGTTGGATTCCACCCATTCAAAATGGATCCTCCCTATCGACGCCTTTTTCTATAACGCCCGCCGTAAACATAGACGACTGTCGGCGAGAGATCTCCTTATGGACAGACAGTAGTTACTTCATCTGGATAAGTAAACAAGGATATTTTAAGCTACAACAAAACTTTCCAGCATATCAATGCGTAAAATATTTGGTTTTTAAGAGCCAGTAATTTTCAAACGGTTTCAATTTGTTGCATTCTTTTTCTTGAAATAATTCAGAATTAAAATGAATCTTTCATTTCTAACTTGGTCCAACTAGCCGGGCGAATTCCGTACTGGCACTCCAGTTTCAGTCTCAAAAGAGGGATAATTAAATAAAATATTTCCATAAGATTCAAAAAGGTTTATCACTAAAGAGGATTTAGAAATCACCATTCATATTTGAAACAGAAATGGACTCGCCAGTGTAGGATTCGCACTGCTGGTTGGGCCTGATCAATATTGAAAGGGTCAAAATGCAAATATGGACATAAAAAGGGATTTGATTCGTATAATTCCAATTAGGCTTCAGGTGCGTAGAAAGAAATAAAAATAAAGTGCTCTGTAAGAATTTTTGTACTCAGAGCCAACTTACTGCAATATCTCTCATCTGAGTTGTCCCCGCAGTCATCAGCGTTGTCGCAGAACCAACTACGGCGGAGGCATCTCCCGTTCATGCACGCAAAGTCTGATGGATTACAAGGAGTCGGAACTAGAAAAAATTTGAAGACTGTTTTCACAATCACATACAAATAAAAAAAACTAATCATATTTATTTATCGGCTTTAAATATGCCAAACTTTTCTTTCTCTTTAAGAAAGAAATATCTTTATCCATTAAAGAAACATAAATCTACATGCGGTTAATTTCAAAAAAAAAAAAATATAGTAAAATGATCATTATTTACCAAGGGATGAAATGGTAGGAATGCTTGGTCTACACTTAACAAATATTTAAAATAAAAATTCAATGCACATCTTTAAACTTTATCAAAAAATAAATAGGACTCCAATAATAAAGGGGAGGGGGTGGATTCGTGCATAAGTCATCAAAAATACGTTTAAATGATATCAAAATAAAAATAGTTTTATGGAAAGAAATATCGTACAAATACTTGGCAAATATTTATAATTTATTGAATATTTGAGTACTATCTTTTACCATCAATAACAAATAGATGTAATATATTGAAAACAAAGCTCAAAATGATGTAAAGATTAAGCAAGAAGTGAAAATAGTAACGGGAATGAATAAAAGGAAATCAGAGAAAAAAAACTATTACTAAATTTTTACTATGAAAAATATATCAATTTATAAAACAGATCAATAATCAAATTGATTTTTTTAAATGAAATACTCTTTAAAACATTTCGCACAGACCCAAAATGTTAGAGATAGAATCTAAACAAAATGTTAGAATTGAATTTGCCTTTGTCCTTTACCAAAACAAGCCAATCATAAAATATTTAGATGAGGCTATTATTCCAGTGTCTTCAAGGCCGATGTAACTGCGATGAGGTAAGAATGTGGCAAATATTCTCATCATGAGATAAAAGACGTCAGAACTCCAGATTAGATATCATTTCTTATGTACTTTAATACTCTCTCTGTCAAGTCAGTGGGCGAGAGTTTAAGATTTTATGGCACAAAAATTATATTTGATTATGCTACGCCAAGCATACGGTGTGTACTCTATCTGACAAAGGAAAGTTAATAAGTGATGCCAAATAAATGATTGAATAGAAAAGATTTCCTCTGAATAGAAAAGCGTATGGAATTATCTGGAAATGTAAAAACAAATTGACTAGAAAAATTCGCTACAAAGAAAAAATTAATTAACGATGAATTCAATAACCTTTATAATTAAATTAAAACTGAAAGGAAGATAAAATCGATTAATTTACGACAAAGTACATGGCATAAATCCCCAAAAGAAGGATGAACAAAATTTTCGTTTCTTTGTGTCGGTAGAGGTCCATCAGGCAGGATTGTTTGGGCAAAGATGATAAATGATGGAAAAGTAGAGGATATGATTCTGAAACATTAATAATAGTATGAACTTTGGAATAATCACCTTGATTTTGTGGGTGGATGAAAATGTGACTGAACACCATATTGAGATTCCAGATTGTAAGGGCTTTCCCAATACGCGAGCAATCATTGAATAAAGAAGAATTGAATAATAAGTATTTATGAATGAACGTGGACTTTTGGCTTTCTCACATTTGCACACTTACATTTTTTGCTATCTTCTATCTTTCAACTCTTATTATTCTACATCTTTCTTATTTTCTTGTAGATTTAAACGTTTGACATTTCGATGGAACTAGCATCAAGTGGCCTGGCTTTTTGTTTTGAATTTTGGCTGCCTACTATTTCCTCAGATCGGTTGCTTCGCGTTGAGTCCTATTTTCTCTCTTGGCTTTGACAGGATTTGAATTTTATATGCACGTGCATCCGCAATATTACCAAGTTTTCGTCTCTTTAGTTTCTGAACAAATAGAATTTTTCGCTCGGAATATCTGATAGAGTGGAGATTTAATCTAACGTGTTCATGCTTGTTCTGTTATTTCATCATACATGTGGTGGCTGATTCAACTTTTATGAGAGAATGTAAAATTAAATAAGCATCATTCTTTTATATATAATGATTTCATATTTATACTAAAAATAGTTTTGCTTTGTCATGTAATCTTTTAATTTTTTTGGTGGTGGCTTGCCTTTTTCTCTAAAAATATATGAAAGAATAAAAAGATGCAAGAATATGTGGTGAATGCCACCCATATAAGCCAGCCAACATCCCTCGGACCGAAGTGCACTCTTGGCCCAACGGATTTGGTACTTGACTACTAACCATAAGATTGGGAGTTCGGGCCTAGCGCTATTCGCTACACCCTAAAAATACATTATTTCTGTATCATATTACATATCAAACCAGTTGTTTGCTAGAATAATAAAAATAAAACATGTTTTAAAACCCTTTTCTCCAAAATTAAGTCTTTTTTTTTAAAAAACCTGACCCATGCCAAATAAAGCAGTACCTTAGCAAAACTTCTAAATAAACATGGCTTCTTGAATAAGAATATTTATGAAAATATTGCACGAAATTATTATGTAATGTAATATAATGTAAATATTAGATTTAAAGAACTCGTCAACTTGACAGGTTTCTTTATTCTAATGTTAAATATATCGGAAAATATAAGTGCTTTATATCAGAAATATATATGACTTATTAAGTATATATAATATATATTTTTCAAATAAAATCACTAAAAATTATTGTATTAAATTATCCTTAAATATTAATTATTCCACATGCATTACTGAAAAAAAGCGAGTAAAATATGTAAATACACATCTAAACACATTCACAAGTCGAATTAAATAGTAAGTACAATTTTCGAGAATGATATTCGTAAACACGATAAGCATGAACAATTTATTATTCTTTTCCGTACTTTACGTCAAAGCTGGCCTTCTAAGAGAAAGGGTCCAGGTTCAAAAAACATTTGGGGCCTTACATTTTTTGCAATTAAAAAAATGCGAACACATATTAGTATGGCATGTTTATTTAATGCATGATTTTGTATCTGCTATTAATTACTTCAGAATAGTTAGAATTTTTGCGTATTTTTTAAATTCTTTGTATATATCAATTTCATTAAAGCGTTCAAATCCTGTAGCAAACAATTATTTGGATTAGGTTTTCATCTAAACCATTATTATAAAACGTTACAAAGTTTTGGTATTCTTTTTCTAATTCATGTTTTTCTAAAAATTTTATGTCAGTAATTTATTAGAAATACTTTTAAATCTATCTTCTATATGTGCAAAAACAGTATCAGTTACAGAATTTAAAAATAGCATCTGAATTCTAAGACTGAATTTTCCATATTTTATCTGCTTTTCGAAACATATTTTCTCCTTTTCGAATTCGTTTTTTAGTAAAATATTCTGAAAGATTCAAATTCACCTATGAATAAGCTAAATTTTATGCCCAAATTTTGGATTTAAGTTTTAATTTTATTGACTTAATTATAAGCCCCATCAAGAACTGTCGTTTTTATTTGAAATAGTTTATCTAAAGTGCTAATTTTTCAAAATATTGTAAACCATACTATTCAACAAATTAAGTAAAATTGAGGTCATGTCTTGTATTAAATCCAATAGATACCAATTCAGATACCGCTGTATTACTTTTATTAGCATGAATAAATACTTCTAGCGCTTTACAAGTTTGTTCAGACTGCATATACACTTCTTTAACCGCATTCAGATTGGCTTCCCAATGGGTGTCGGATAATAGTTTAAATGTTTAAATGGCATGTTAGTTTTTACCATCTGTTTGTAGAGGAAGAAATCAAGCAATATCGACGTTGCATTATTTTAAAAAAAAATTGCAACATATACTGCTGGAAGCGGCACCAGATGTTAATGAATTAAAAGAATGTTCATGGGCAAGACACATAAATTGAATGAAGGTTTAGAGCAATTATACTAGATTGCACACCATTATATCTCCGTTTCATTTCTAAATCAAGATTACTTGATATTCCCAATAGAGATTTTGCTAGTGCTGCAGTTACATCAGTCACTTGAGTAAACCCTAGAAATGACAAATTTACACGTAAACTTCAAGATTTACATACCTAATAAAGACTGCAGTTTGTTTTTAAGGGAAATATCAGAAGTATAGTGCATCTGGATACTGCAATATGTGGCCACTTTTGTACTGTTTTTAATTGTATTAAGAAATTTCCAAAAGCAGGAATAATTTTACTAATAAATTGCCTAACAGGGATAATTTGTTCTTGCGATGTATGCGCAAAGTTCTATTATTGAAAATTTTTATTCTGTTTATATAATCCATAAGCACATCATTGTATTTACTAAATATTCCGATTAAACTTAAACATTGGTCATCATTAGGCGTTCCTATTATTTTATCATTTCTTCGAAACGGAAGATTATTACTCGATAAAAATAAAATCACATTTTCAATTCTTTGAAATAGTAATTTCACAGAGAGGGATCTTTTTTTAGGTGATTGATTTAAGTCTTTCCTTTTCTTTATTTATATTAACTTGATTTTTTATATCAACTATCGAACATAAATTCAGTCGTTTCATAATTCTTTTTAAGCCATAAATGAATTAAATGACAAGCGGAAGGCTCATGATCTTGAAATACAGTTGATAACTTTCTCCATTTATTATAGACACTACCTATAAATCGTGTGTATTCTTCATTTCCTCTAGGAAATAATATATAGCATAAAAAAATATCGAATCTTGAACAAATCAATCAGCTGCGAAGCCGCATTTCATCATTCCACATTTATTTTTTTAAAAAAAGCAGTAAGGAGTGGAAAATGATCTGTCTTCAGCTTTCTAAGCAAAATCGCTTTCTTGTTGTAAAGGTCTTTTTTAACACAAAACATTTTAAACTTAACAGTTGTACAGCTTGGTCCTCAACCTGAATCACTTATATGCACTCGATCACATTTGTTATTGTAATTTTTATGATTATTTTTCTGATTCAATCGCATTTGTATAAACATATGGTTCTTCAAAACTGTTCACAATTTCTACACTTTTATTGTAAGAGTGTGAAATTTTGGGCAGAACTTTCTTCTGTAGCTTCTGAAGTGGAAGATATTTCGAAGTCAGAAGCAACTTCGAAATTTTCTTGAAACTTGTTTGACAAGAAAAAAGATGTCCTCGTAACTTTTTGACTTTGAACTTCATTTTCCAGGCTAATTTTCTTTTTAAAAGCCGAGTCTAGACAACCAGAGGAATAATTCCTTGTCATGGACATGGCTAGATCTAATGATATTAAACATTGTATGGTATGAATTATGAAAGTAATGTATGCAGTTTATTCTAGTTGGGAATGTAAGCTTCGTAAATGTGTGTATTTAGTAATAGTGCATCCAAATGTTAGAAGGAAAACTCAGCATAGGGAAATTTTATTTTTCAATTAAATTTTACTTGGTGAAAAATACAATAATCCTTACGTATTGTTTTCTCTTAAATAATAAGACTTTTTTTAAAGAAAAAAAAAGGTTATGTTTAATATAATCTCATTATTTCCTTATAGCAATAAGAAAAATTCAAGAAAAATTTAGTTTTAATGCTTTAATTCGATTTTCAACTTACTTAAAAAAATCTTTTGGAATTGTGATATGTGTATATTACGTATTTGTAACAACAGAAACGTTTTTTTTCCTTTTTAATTTCTGCTAATTAAAAAAAGTATGAAATACAAAAGGTTTCAGAACATTATTGATCACAGTTATAAAAAAATCGTACTGTACTGTATAATAATAAAAAAAATTATTTAAAAATCATAATATTGTAATTGCACTGTAAATAATTATAGCACAATTTTAATAATCTAATAATCGCATAAAGTATAATAAACAATACATTTTTATGCCATAGAATCTATCATTTTTACTTTACAATCGTGAAAATGAGAAGAAAAATTGAAAATGTCCGTCCAGTACTTTACAGCAATTATCTACATTTTCGTGAAGAAGTGCAATTTCACTCTAAAATTTAAGCGAAATAGAGACTATGGATGCAAGCAATAAAAGGAAAGTTTAAAAGAAGTTTAATTCATGCGCTTGCAGCTTGTGAATAAAAACAACAACTTACGGTCCGCATAATGCAGGGCAACGTAACTGAATAAACAAACGAGAATTCCTTCCAAACTCACAGTTCGGATCGTCGCCATAATGCTGAGTGTTTGCTAGATGCAACAGCGAGGAACGTTCTGCGAGATCGAACGAGAAGGGTGCGAAAGAATTCTGGATGCACGGGAAATTCCCCTTGCCGTCAGTCATCGCCGATGAAGAACGCGATTGGGTTTCGGTGCGTCGACAATGTAAACAGACGCCAGCCGATAGACGAAACAATCCCCTCTTTGTAGTCTGAGCTACTGAACTCCTCTGCGGAAAGGCGAAATATCTCAAGTCGCTTTCTCTCTGCGAAGACAAATCGTTCCGTGCGAGTTGAAAGCATGGCTAAAGTTGGTTTCACTCCTTCAGTAAGGGAGGCCTCTGTCCAAGACGCATGCACGGGACGGGGTGTGCGCGAAAGGAATCATGCCCACAGGAAAGGGATTTTGCTTCGCTAAGTCTAACTTTGATATAATAAAGTTTTAAGTCCTAACGTCATCTTTTTGACGTGAATACATCTTTACATTTGCTACCATACGTGAGCAATCCAATAAAACCTAGTGATAACAAAATCGGGGGATGAAGTTTGGCTTTGTAGTTTCGAATCTGTCCTATGGATCAAAAATTAAATTATACCACTGGATAGATAAAAGCTTAAGGAATTCATTACAATAAGCGAGAACAGTGACGCATCGCGCGCGGTGGAGGGGGAAGTGCTGCCGTTTTGAGGTTACTTTGCTGCGTATCGAGATTTGCAATTAGTATAACGTTTGATGGAGAAGTTACGATATTTGTTCAAATTTCAATCGGCAGCTGTCGTCAAAATGTATCGATTGTATATAAAACATTAGTTTAATGTAGTGTTAGTGAATATGATAAGGTGTTAAAATAAAAAAAAATATTATCAAAAATACAGAATGTCGGTCTATGAGCGTCGAAAGCCAAAAACAAATACATATATCGTGTACGGTTGGAAAGGGCTTCTCATGAGCAATTGAATGGTAATAATAAAACCTAAAATGATACCCGATGATGAGCATGATCTTACCACACCAGTTATGATAGTAGGAGACTTCTATGCTGATGTCTCACAAAACCGCTCATTGCCCGACTTCATGCTCAGCTAGTTCAATCGATCTATTATTGAAATTTCTCCAACAACTTTAGGTAACACCTGTGTTGATTTAACGTTTACCAGAAATCTTGATGTAGCTTGTATGTCATTTTGTGTCGTACTTTTTGTATCACAGACCTATAATTAATAAAGTTATACTGTAACACAATAATTATTTGTTTCCTCGCTTTTATCCTAAATACATAAATAAAAATATTTTATGTAAAAAATATAACACGTTACTTAAACGTATTCACGTACAACAGGCCACATGTTTTCATGAAGCCACATTCATGAAAACAAAGAATCATACAATGCGCACGACACGAAGCAATGTTTTGGGCAATTCTGATGTAAGTTTGTGTCTATTCTATGAATGACATGAGAAACCACCATAACCGGGATTTGCACCACTTTCTTGGATGATGAAAAGTGTATAGGTGTAGTTGACCAATGGTTGCCATTGTTGGTGGTACCGTTCTTTGATAAGCGCGTCTAAACGCTCTTGCCCCTCTGCGATAAATGCCTAAGTAGTGGTTACCTATGTTCAAAAAAGTCTCATCATTGTCGATCATAATTTAATACTTCGTATTCCCAAATGATTGTTTATTTTTTGTATTGCTAATATGGAGTAGCGCTCATATATAAAATTTCTACAAAACAAGTTATAGCCGGTGCTCTAAAAAAGCTCGCCAAGTTCAAGGCATCTTGAAGTTGGCAATCAACGTGTTACTATTCATTTTCTTATGCATACTGTAAATACTGATCTGTTTTTATAATATATATATTTTTAAATCGTGCCACTGCTTCAGATTCTTAAAAGTAATTTTTTTTATTAAACTTGACTTATTGGATGTTTGTAATCCTTTTTTCTCTTATTATATTCAAAGCTTACTGCATTTGAGAATAATTGATTAAAAAAAACCATTATAATTTTTAAAGTACCAAATAATCAGTGAATCATTCCTTGCATTACATTTTGGTGCCATTTAACATGACAGTTTAGAAAGAAATATATACCAAAATCAATTTTTAAAAATGTGAAACTTTTTGAGCAAAATATTATTCTGTTAAAAAAATACTGTATTTTTTTTTAAATAATTAATAATCATGTTTAAAAAATATTTTATCTAAATTATGTTTACAATCTGTCATACATTTAATTTCCATGGTTTGCATTTTGATAATACATACATCCACGATCCCTACACGGAGGATTTCGACTTAGATTCTGCCACGAAGATTTCAATCAATGGCCTGAAAGGAAGCAAGTCCATTCTCGATGCCTATTTCATTTTTCCCGCTCTTCATCGGAAAAGTTTGATGAACATGAGTTCCGGTCACTGCAGCAAAGAGGGGGTTGCCGGTGAGTCGACTTCAAAATGTTTCCATTTTTTGAATGAAATTTATTTTTCCTCGCAAGAATAAGCGACTCTTTAAATCTAATGGGGCACGCTTGTATTTACGCATATCCATTCCGGGGTTCACTTCAAGCATGGGGATGAAAGGTGGTTGGCTCTTCCGCCCTGGTGGGACAGTAAGGGCGTGGTGTCATTACCCTTTATCGATGATGGAACATGTCTCCTACGTAGTGTGGGGAATTGAAGACTTTTAGGAATCAACTTAGTTTTCGCGAGGGCTATCACTGCGTCTAGAAATTTAGATTTTTCATGTCCTTTCGGAAGGTTTCATGTTTCTACCAGTGCATTATGAAGTTTTTGAAATTGTCTTATGCACATTTTTGCTCTAATTTCCTTTCGTTATTGTTAGCAGCCAAGCAATCTTCAGTGAATGCGCATGTATCTTTATGCAACAAATCTATTAAAAACGTATTAAATCTTTCAATCTCGCTGCGTTTGAAAATGATGTTGGTGTTTCCATAAAAGGTGGAACTGTTGATTTTAGGGTGAAGTATTTGAATGCTCTTGTGTTCTTTCACATGATGATGCCTTTTTTTCTATAAGCAGATTCTATATGCAGTTTGTTTCAAATTATTTATTGTAAATTCAGTAAAAGCCAAACTAGAGTTTTACAGCATCATTTATTTATGTCTTTTATTAGCCCTCCCCAATAACGTTTCTGTTGGCTGACTCTCCAGGCAATGCACTGTTATGAATCCGAAACGGTGCTTCCTGTCACAGTGAATTCTGTTCTAGGAAAGATCGCTTTGCGATCAGCTTTATTGGGGGATGATTGGATGCAGGATCAATGGCCCTTGGGCTTGGCGATAAAATTGGTGATGGATAAGGCAACATAAATGATAGTACAAGAATTTTGCTGATAAATCCAATAGGGGCTTATCTTTTCTTCATTATTCGAGAGTTTTTTCAGCCCTGCTCCAGAAACTACAAAAGGCTGAGCAGGCGAAGGCGAAAAGATTCGTTAAGAGATCGAGTCGCGTCATCAACGTAGTAGTTAGATCAGAGCAGCGAAACGCAAGCATTGAGTGGAGCACAACCGATTGCATAGTTGAGCTGTTTGTGCCGAGTCCTGGTGGTCCAGATTTTTTTTCATAAGATATTACAGAAGAAGGATTGAACCGTGTGGGGAGCAGCCAGTCATGTGGTAGTGAGTCGGCAGTTGGATACAAGTAAAGCTAGGGGACAGCGGAGAATTGCAATCATTTAGAGAGAAAGTTGAGACTTCCTCCTCCTGCTGAATTCTGATTGGCCACTTTGCGTGTTGTGGCGGTTGTTACTACCGATTACTATTTGTGATCTACTGTCTGTTGTAGTGGGCTGATGTGTATTGTTTGCGTACATCCTCGCTGTGTATTGGCATTCGTGTATATGTGTTAATAAACATTGTCGTTTGTCACTGAGGCCTGTTGATTGTGCCACAACATACACTCACTATAAGCAGACACGTTGACTAGACAGACCTAGAAGAGGAAGTTCCGTAGCAGTATTTGGAGTTAGAAAACTGTTCCACAATCCCAGGCTATACAGTCAGAGATTCTTCAAATTATTGAGTGATGTCCAATTTATGATGGAGTGCTTCAAGACAGGAACTTTTTCTAACTCCAGTTCATTGTTCATGCATCATAAAAATCTTTTACTTATAATAAATGCATTCCTACAAAATATAATTCACGTTTTCGGAGCACATCCATTGATGTGTTTTTCTAAAATATTTTTTTATTACATAAAAAAATTAAATAAACAACTATGAACTTTTATACCGGCCTTGAAGGTAACGCTTTTTGTTTGTTTAAACAAAGAAATATCTTAAAAGTTATCGACTTAAAATGTCATTACATAATAAAATAGCACTATATAAAATACAATAATGTTCAATAAAAGAGGACAAAATTTTACCTTTTTTTTGCTTTACTTAATAAGCTTGCTATATTTTTTATATTATTTATATAAATATTGAAACTTACGCTAGATATTCTTTTACAAATCGCTCAGCAACAGAAATTATTTATAATGAAACATAATTTATATTCATGACTTTTCCAATTTTTGTTTTATGTTTTTGGAACGGTTAACAATAATTTGCCACAATTTAAAATGCCCCTTAAGTATATGATGCGCATTTTTATATTACGTTTTGTGGGTTTTGAACTTTTAAAAAAAGATATATCTATTTTTCTTTTTTTTGTGTGGGAGGATTTTTTTTTCTTCAAAGCTCGTTTAATTAACTCAGATGAAATAATCGAGTATAATACTTTAATTGAATAAGATTTAATCATAGATTTTATTAGCAATAAATCTGAAGCTTACAAATACAAATACAAAATAAATGTGCAGTTTACAAATTAAATTCAGGAATATAAATGGTTAGTAATTTATTGTTTATTGAAATGTTACCACTCCTTAAGGAACACAGCTGAAATGCAATATATACATTAAGAATATATTTCAAAGGATTTGACAACAACCAGGTAAAGCAGCTAAATTTTCACTTCTGATAAAAATAAAAACAGATTTTTGCAGGTATAAAAATAATCAGCGATAAGTGTCTGGCTTAATAGGAAGTTTTCGTAATAAAACTGCATTAATAACGGAAACATTAAATGAGATCTTACAGCATATTATTTTTTTAAATTTATGAAACTAAGTAGATGCGTATCGTAAAGTTGTTGAAGAGATATTTCTCCTTTTTTTCTGAAAAGGACGCTTTGCAGAACGTGCCGAATATCAAAGGGGAAACAATAACTGTCCAATGTGCTCTTCGGATGGGGGAGGAGAGGCGCCTCCATCAAAAATGGCTGCTGAAAATGCCTGCGAGCAGCACTGTTTATGATGCTATAGAGTTTTTTTGCAAAGATAGACAACGGACAAAAGTAAGTACTTTTACATGGAAGATTCAGAAGGCAGCCACTATCAGTGACTCCCTTTTCTCAGAATAACTCGTTGCGAGAACAAAATTGATGGTAAAACCCAAAAATTAATAATTCGGCGTTACTTTTTCAAGTGATGGATCATAAGTGTTAGAACATTGTCTAAAACTCTTTTCCTTTAACGACTTTGGTAGGACTAACAGAAAACTTCTGCGTTGGGATCTGTCTCATTTTCACTTCTGTAGTTGTTAGTATCAAATGATTTTGTTGTAGTTGCTTAAAAGTGGAAATAACTAGTTATTTATTTTTGGGGAAAATTATAGCTAGAATATTATTAAATTGTTTCTTTTTACTTCTTAATATCTCTTTGTTTTTCCATCTTAATCATTGCAAGATAGAAAACATTGAATAGGATGTATAAATTAGAGCTTTTAGTAAACTTGTCGGCTTGTAACACATTAGCAAGATCATCCTCACCTTTTAAAGATGTCATTTCTGCATTTTACAGTTTTATCATTGTTAACAGTATTTCATTATCCATTGCATTCACGTTCACCAACCACCTTTCGCTCTCATCTCTTGTCTTATCACTTCATTTAACATCTCTTTTTAATGATAAAAGGGGTTAATTCCTTTTTAATGTAATAATGCCGCAATTACAAAATATTTCAGCATTATTAAAGTAGGAAAAAGTTTTATTGAACATTGAGACTACCATGATATAGTAAATGAGGCATGTTGTTGCAAACTTCGTAAAGGTGGTTTGACTTTTAAGTTTCTTAAATTCCTGTCCTTCGTTTACGGCGCTTGTGAGGTCTAGAAAATTGCATTGACTCCGATTCATTCCATGTTTATCCGTCATGGTGTATTTTTCAAGTCATCCAATGAATTCTCTATACTAACTTACTCTACATGAAAGATTTTGAGGTATTGATGTAATTCTTCCATGAAACTGTTAATCACATTTTTGTTAACTTTTTGGAAAGTACCATCATGATATACAACCATGTATAGTTCACTTGAAAGTGGAGTACTATCTTTATCTTTCTTAATAAAGTACATTCCTTTCGACCTACAGCTACCAAGTTTGATACATGTATACCTTGGGGACCGGCAATGTGCACCTTGGAGCCCCTTTTTTGATTTTTCAGTTAAAATTTAAAGTAATTAAAAATAATCGAAATTTTAACTTTTTTTCGCTATAACTTCCGGAAATATTACAGCACAAAATGGAATTTTGCCTCAAGTTAATGTTCAAAAATTTAGCCTTTCAATGATACTGATGTTTTGACTTATGAATTAAAATTCTATTTTTAATGAATTTTCAAACAATTAATATGATAGTATTTTTCAACTATTTATTTCGCATAAAATAAAAAATAAAATTTTTTCTTCACGAGGATCTAAAAAAAATCAGCTTTTAATAACATGTCAGCTTTGAATAATTTAATAATACATCACATTTTCAGAAGTCCTGATTAAAAAAAGTTAATTATTACCAAAATAAATATAATTTTCATCACGTGATTATATGAAATGAAATAAATAGGAAATGTGATATTTTTTTAAACTGTAAATGCAAGAGAAAATTTTTCTTGATCGTTTGCAATATCAGAATTATTAATTCACTTAAAGAATTAAAGTAAATAAAAATACAACGTAAAAATAGATTACAAAAGTGCGACAGTTAAAACTGAAAAAGAATTTTTAGAAAAGCATCAAACGATAATCTTCTGAGAGCGAGATTAATTATTTAAAAGCAAGAAATCTTAAACGAACTTTGAGAATGATGTCATTTCAAAGAAACGACGAACAAAAAGCAATTTATAATCAGTAGTAGTAAAATATTTTTGCATTCTTTTTTTTTTAATTTTTAAAACAATAAGACATGTTTTGAATTGTTACTTTTACTTATGTGAAGAAGATATTTTGTGCAAATCAAAGAATTCGCCTTCGTGATTGTAATTTATCTCCACGTTTTAATGAATCATGCGAAATAAAAACGCATCTGCTTTCAACGAATCATACTTAATATTAAAGCTATACTGATAAAAACAGGTCAGCTATTTGAAAACGCATCTTCTTTCAAAGAAATATACAAAATAATTAACCATACAAAATTTGTAAAAGCATATAAAAATATTTTTACCTGCATATTTCGTAGACATCAGAACTTTCTAACCAAAACTATATCATGTTCTCACATGATAAAAAATAAATCAAATATCATTTTAAATTAAACATATGAAAATGCCATTTTCAGCACGTGTCTGCATAAAATGAAACAAATCTGAAACATGATATTTTTGGAAAATAAATGCAATGAAACGTTTTCTAGGATATTTTACTATACATATATTACTGATCCAATTAAACTGTTTTATTTAAGGTAAATATGGCTTAACAACTACAAGGCATCTTCTGTAATCGGAGCCCAACATCTAATTTTTTAAATTTTTTGGTTGAGACATAAATCTCTTAAAAAATGGTCTAAGTGAAATATATCATTAGTAGATTGAGGGAGAAATGCTGACGAATTAAAATTTTACATATACCATCTGCATTGTGAATCATATTCAACAAAATATTCTAGTGATAATAAGTCCTTAAATAAAAAAGTGGCATTCCAATCAACTAAATCAATCATCAAAGCTGATCGATCTATGAAAATTTCAATATAACTATGCTATAAAAACTGGCAATTTTAGATGGTTTGATCACGATCTCAAAGAAGCCAATCAGGGTTACTCTAGAATAATTGACCAATATTATGAAAATGATGGTTGTTCTAAACTTGAAATATTAAAAACTGAATAAATCAGCCGGATTTGATCGCAGAAGATAGAAATGTTTATTTATTTATTTAGACGTTGAAATATTAAGAATATTTTACAGAATATGAATCTATAATACCAAAGGAATTTAAACCATAACCTTTTGAAATATATTTATAAACCTAAATAGATGTTATTATTGAGAGCATTTATATACATCTAAAAATAAAATTAAAAACTGAATGTTTCATTTAATCTGTGAAATGTGTGATGAATAATTTTTTAATGTGATATAAATTATAAAAAAATTATAATGTTTCAATTTCTGTAGTGAATACAGAACTTCAATGTCGGACTACTCTGCTTTCAGTTTTTAGTTTTATTTACAGACATGCTTGGATTGAGTAATGAGGTCTTTATATTAATTGAAGTTTCATCATTTAGACTTTAATTTTACGTGCACTGATAGAAAATCAGAGAGAGATGCGGAGTTGAAAGATGTAGTAGGCCTTAAGATGCTTAAGGCCTACTTAATAGTATAAGTGAATTATTTGACTATCGAACTTTCAAGCTTAAAAATATTTTGCTGAAAAACTTATAATGAGACCAAGTTATATAAAAAAATATAATTGAACCCTTTAGTTGGCATTAATACTGGCGAACCGACTGGTCGCCAAAGGCGGCTTGTAATAACAATAAAAAAGATTTCCAAAACAATCTGATAATTGGCACAGTTCAATCAGGTTAAAAGTCCTAAGATATACGATAGCTAAATGCTCACTAGATGGCAGCATGGGAGACCGTAATTCTGGGGGAGAAAATTTTTTCTTTCTTGTCGGGTTAAAAACACTTGCGTTGATACGCTACCGTTTTCAGGGGTGTTTTTTATACTCTGTTAGGACCGTTAAATGCAGAAGAAAGATACTTATATGCATAGTATTTCAAAATAGCAACACAATAATTAAAAAATCATGATTTTGGCGAGAAATGCAAAAAAAAAAAAAAGGAAAGATATTTTTCTATCAATTTTAAATTAGCTGGTATATTTGTTTTTCGACAAGTAAAAAGAATGTAAAATTATATTGTTTCTTTTCATTGATTGAGTTAAAGAAAAATGAAATTCTAAATATATTTTACTCTTTCCGTTTAAAAAATCTCAAATATCGAAGGAAAGACTAGTGTATTCAGATCTGTCTTTAAAGTAGTTTTGAATACTCTCTGGCAATTATTAAGAATCTAAAGAATTAGAATCAAGGCGATTAATTAAACGTCCCTAAGTTATTATTTAAGTCCGCATCTTTTGAAAAGTTTGGATTTTCAAGTAAAGTTTTGATGGAATTGTTGAAGGAATTGTAAAATGAGTGATTGGTCAGATTTTTCCGAGTTCCCATTTAATCTAATTTCATCAATGGTTGAGTACATTACTGTTCAAAAGTGTTCTAAAAATTAACTTCTTATGCTAATGCACATAGGAGGATTTGTGAGTAAGGCCATCGGAAAAGAAAGTCACATCTTCTTCGTTCTAGCCATGATATTAAATAGCATGCATGGGCAAGTGGGCCATTCAGATATTCTACTCAAAGGATCTTCCGGCATGTCAATTGACATGCGGAGTTTCATCAGTGGAAGAAACCAGGAGAGATTTTTTTTAAGAAAGCAACTAGCAGCTGCATTGTTTTAATGTATGCCCTTATAGATCACGCGTTCTGAAAACTTACACCTTATAACCAGATCAGGAGCAGCACGATAGGTCCTTCGAATCAATTGAAATTCAGTCAAATTTTAAATCTTTTGATAATGTTTCTTAAGTGCTTTCTGTTAACGACTTGCAAGTTTTGGCCTAATAGATATTTATTTATCTATTTAGTTGATGACGAAAGTACAAGTATGTAAAAAAAATAGTTGCCATATTTAAATCTATCCTACCCTTCGGTAAGTTTTTTATAAGCAAGACAACTTTATAAAAATAAATTCAAAGGTAAAGTAAAATAAATTTGAATGTCTAAATGTGATTAAAGCGTTCATTGTCAAGTCCAATATATAAAAGAAATTCAATCATAAATTCCGTCTCCCAAATTTATCAAAAATAAAGCATAGCCACCTTAGGCGATTATTTGAATCCATTTCCTTCGGGTGTCGATACATTCGTCTGAATAGTTCTCGATTTATTAGTACAACATTTCCCAAACACTTTTTTAAGGTTCCAAAATCCTATTTCCACCTTATGGAGATAGGCCCTCTGAATTTCAAACTTTGATACAGTTTTCAGTCGGTAAACACTTTAAGATAACATTCATGTACATTTTCGAGGTAATATATTAATATAACATGTTTTGAGTATGAACATTTTTACAAAATCAAAGTGCTTCAAAATATTTATTTAAAGGTTTCATTTGTCTGATAGAACATATTATAAAATAAATTATAATTCTTGAAAGCATGTATTTGATAAAAAGTTTGGAAAAAATTCAACTTCCTGTTTTGTTTCCGGCTACAGAGGTTTATAAGAAATCACATATCTTTATTTTTATTTATCGTAAAATTGAACCAAACGCAGATTTGGAAACCCAAATAAATGGGTTTTAAAATAAAGCAATTGAAACGAATCGTGAAGTTGAACAAAAACCTCTATTAAACGTAGACGGATACTTTAAAATGAATATTATCTTCTTTAAAAGAGATGAAGAAACAATTCCGTAAATTTATTATGCGTCTCACTTTCTCTTTTTATCTAAAAGTTCCCATCTTTCTTAGTTCACAGTTCTAATGCAATTTAAGACAGAAAGAAACTTTAAAGAAAAGGTTTAAAAAAAGAAATGGCGGTGAATTATTTCATTATAATAATAAATTACCGAACATTATTTTATGGTTAAAAGATTTAGGACTTGTCTATTTGCTTTTATTAGTAATTATAAAACAAAATTATTTCAGAATTATCAGAATGCCGAAATCTTCAAAATAACCAGAATGAGTGTATTGGAAGATCGCGAAACGATTCACACTGAATCTAAATCTATATAGTGCTGCCCTCTGTCGGTAGAATTTAATTGAGGCGGGAGGTGAAAAACTAAGGAATTTATGTACATCTACAAAAATATTTTTCTAATTTTCTATCAGTGAAACCCATTAATTCAAATGTTGTTTTTTTTGCGCTAATTTTAAGACTTTTAAAATATTTCTGTAATTAGATACTGAAAATACAATTTTCAAGATAAACTTGACCAAGATAATCAAGTATTTGTTAAAGATAACACTCAGAGAGTTTTCTTGTCCGTATTTGGGTAAAACTTCACACAGTTAAAGACGACTCAACTTGATAACAAGAAAAAAAGTCTCGCGAACCAACTGTTATAAGAATGGTATATTTCGTTTTTCCAATCATCTTTGCTGTTAAAAATAATCAGCACCAGATTTATTGTGTTAACTCTTAGGACATAAAAATACATTTGTCCTTCTGAATCTGCTTCTGCTTATGCATTTCAAATTGATTTAGTAAGAAATGAATATGAGTATATGAGAGGTGTTTCTTAACCCGAAGCTAAGTAAAGAAAAGATATCAAAGTGGAAGAGGTTCTCGAAATATTAGCTGTTGTTGATTACATCTTCTTTTGGCAGGAATGCTTTATTAAGAGTTTCACAGTCCTCTATAGTCATTGAAAACTCTTTGACTTTGCTGTAGTCGCGATTATATTTATGATTCGATAGAAATATGTAATTTAGAGGTTTATTTCCAGAAATTTGCTTATTCCTTAAATTTTTTATTAATCAATTTTGTGGCTGTATTTGTCGTTTTCGAAAAATTTAGAAATAAGAGAAAATTACTTCTTTTCTCTTTTGTAGTTTTAATTCCTTCCTCAGTTGGAAGCAAACTTGGGAGTGGCTTCTTATTGAAATTGAATAAATAAAGCTTCAAGCTTAGTGTTTTTACAATTTAAAGTTCCGATCTTCGGAAAAATCACTTAATTTAAATAACCAGATTTTGAAATTTTAACATAAATAACTTCTTTGAAGGAGAAAAAAACTTGACATAAATTTGTTCGAAGAAAAATCTGTTTATGTTAAATGTACTAAGTTATCGCTGAATATTGACAGTAAAATAAAAGCACTAATTTATGTGTCTGCTTCATGGATATCAGAGTAAAAAAAAGATTAAAATGAAATCTGCTATACATATTTCAAAGTATCATTTCAGAACACCATTTCTTGAACGACCAAGCACCACGTGCTCGTTCAAGTTAAATTATATTTTTATTCATTTTATTTATTTCATTGAATGAGTCACTTAAGTAATGCAAACGATCCAAAAAACTCTGTCTTGCATTTACTTTTTTTAAAAAATATCCCATTTCCTATTTATTTCATTTCATATGTTTACTTTCTCAAAATGACATCTTTCTAGGTTTTATTTACTGTAATCATTAACTTATTTTTTTAATCAGAGCTTTTGTAAATGCAATGTCAACGCGTTATCAACAGCTGATTTTTACCAGATGCTCGTGTAGATAATAAAATTTTTATTTTTCACTTACAGATTTTTGTTGACGCCAAAATCCTCATCCTAAAAACAACATCATGTTCAGACATGATAATAAAAACATTTAATTCGTGTTTTGTAGAAAATTTATGACAAACAAGAGTTTGATGTCTTTGCTTAATTTGTTCTTTTGAAATAAAAAGATTTTTGTTTATTAGCTGAGCATTTCTCTATTAAGCCACTCTAGATGTATTTTGAAATTATCATAGAAATTTTTTACTGTGTTTAAATCACATCAAAGATATCTGAGACGATATAAGAGCTGCCCGAATAGTTGTAATGCTGTAAACTTAGCGTGCTCTAGCCTTCCACATACAGCCCACATGGGGGTGAATGGGATCTTTGAATGCAATGAAATGGCTGGCATTTAAAGAAGAAAAAAAAAACACTTGACAATACGGTTTAAAAATTCATGAACGTTTAAACACGCTGAAATTTACCGATACTCCTCAAAATCAGTTATTCAAGGATACGCGATATGCAAGCATTAAAAATACTATTTGTGTAGTTTTATTTTTAATGAAATTATGTAAATTTTGTTATCATTTGGATGAGATAGACGGTTCAATAAGACTCAAATGCCCGAGGTGTCCGTTTAAAAAGTTTTGCATTCAGCTCGATAATACCCCAGCTCAATGAATTTTCAAATGTATTCGGAAAAATTATTTCGCCATAAAGAAAAAGTATTATAATAGCAATTACATGCCAGGTGAGAATTGCTACTCGACTCTATGTGCTTATATCTTTGTCAGACTTTTTTATGGTGAAAAAGTTGTTAATAATGAGAATTTAAAAGTATTAAACTTGTTTTCTGAAAATTAAGTGAAGCATTTTTACAAGTTTAGGATAACAAAAATGCTTGAAAAATGATTCATTATGATAGGACGATTGAACTTATTATTTAATGAAGTGGAATTCTTTTGCCATAAAAATCGATCTTTTAAGCTAAGTTTTCAAAATGAGAGCAGGTAATTTCTTCTTTTATGGAATTAATTTCGCTCTCAAATCTTTTGAATAATTTTTTCCTCCATTTCAGGTTCTTTTGATTTAGCAAATGATATTTACATCCTAAATTTTACTACTTTTTCAATGCAACTTTTTTTGTTATATATAGTGGGCAATTCTATTTAATTTTGATTTTACCACAAAAAAAAACTAAATGTTCAAATAAATTCATTAAAGTCCAAAAATTCATTTCAAATTTATTAAATTTTTATTTAAGAAAAGATTTAAAAAAAGAATAGAAAAGTGAAAACATTACTTGCTTATTTGGATGTCTTATTTAATGCCAAATCTTTCACATGATACATTAAAAAATATTTTGAAGTGGACAAATTTCTGCGTCATAAGAAGTTACTCAAGAAAAAGAGGAAGGAGAGGCGTTTTTATTCTACGCATGCTCAGAGAAGCAATATAAGAGAGTGAAGGTTCCTTCATTTTATTCATTTTTTAACAATGTATTCTGTAGAAAGAAAAAAAAGCACCGTTTACTCATATGTAATACAGAATTTAGAAAAGAGAAATTCCTTAGAAGAAATGCTTCATCTAGCGTAATGAATTATTTAGAAGTATTTAGCAAAGAGAAGAAAAGCGAAGAAACTCTTTATATTCTTCGTGTGAAATGTATTATTTATTACCACCAAAAATAAATGAACAGACCGGTATTTGTTCTAATAATGCTTAATTAAAAATTTCATTCAGTGGAAAAGCAACTGATTTCAAATTTAAAGTAATGATTATAAAAAAATCTGTGTAAAAATATGTAATGCATTTTGTGAAAAAAAATAATAAAAATATATTATTTTTCATGCGTTGTATTTTGTGCGGAAGTGAACGAATAGCATAAAGCAGAGAAATTGCGTTTTCTTCGACTTTCTTGTGGTCTGAGGTGATATATTTAATGGCAAGTTTCGCGACATGCCGAAGAAATTCGGAATTCGTTTTGTCCCTCTTCATTCTGACCGAAGGGACATATATGTTGACTCTAGATATGAATGTGAATGTTGTATTCACTGTATTGATATATTAATGTTGGCATTCACATTTAAAATTCCATTAATATAGCTTAGATCTTTAAGAATTATTGAGACCATCTATATTTGAAAACAGAGATCGACATACATTGTATTAATCAGAAAAATTTAAACCAAACTTTATTGTGAGTATCTACGAATAGCATGAGAAGTTTAAAAAATATAATTGACTGCGTAATCGGTTCATAAATAAAAACGAAATGTGATAGCCAACTGCAATTTTGTTTCCATATATATTTTTTTTCATCTTCGGGATACTCTATCAAAAGACAGATAGAAGACATTAATGTATGTTTCAGAAGGAGGGAAATAAAAAATGCAAAAATTATTCAAAATTTTGATACAGAACTCGGATTTTTTTTCGATTTGTTAATCGATGAAGAAACAATCTTTTAGTAACGAATGACGACTTCTATTAAACATGAAGAAACCAATGAACAGATGGCAAATGTACAGCCGAGACGAACACAGGAAATACACAGCAGCACACTACAACAAACAGTAGCCCACAGTAGCAATCATTAGTGACATCAACCACAGTGAACAAAGCAGGGAAACAAAATTCAGCAGGAGGAGGGAGTCTATGTATCTACTCTCTGCAGTCGCTCCAAAAGTCTACAATTCTCCACTGTCTTCTCGTTTTAGCTATATCCGACACTACTACACGACTGGACACTTCACTCATGACTCAATGCTGCTTCCTCAATAAACACCAGAATTCCGCAAACGCTTGAGCTTCACACAATGCTTGGACGCTCTGAACTGAGGCAAACAATTTAACATTGACACTAAATCTCTCGATGTCTTTCTCTATTTGGGACTGTTGAATTTATTATAATTTATGGAGAAGGGAAGATAATGTTTTGAAATAATCAGGGGGACAAAGAATATTTCGATTCCTTTTGATTTATCGCCGAAATTCTGGAAGATTCAAGTATTATCCATTTTGTCGCCAAATTCTTCTCAAATTTGATCGTCAGCCCCTGAGACCATTGCTTCGGCATACGACAAAGGTGATAGTAAAATGTTCTTCGCAGTGAATGAACTAATAGTGGAAAGAAGCAATATTGGAGATTTGAAACCATATCAGCGTTGAATGTTTTTGAGAATCCCATTTCTTTTCCTTTGTTCACTCCTATTATGACAAGTTAATAATAATAATAGATCCTACCTTTTCGTGCATAGGTAATGAATTATTAAGAAAAACTAATTTTTAACAGAACTCATGACAAAGTGTCATTTCCCTGTTTAAAAAAAGTGATGCATTGAAATAAAAAAGAGACAGAAAGAGTCAGACACTTTCCCTCATCAAGTCCTTCTGCCCACTCTTTTAAGCAAGAGAACGTGTTTTGTTCTCTCGAATCCCCCACTGAACATCATCATTTCGCCAGCGGAGCAGAAAACCGGATTTCATTAATTTTCTTAATAACTGCGCCCAATTGACCATAGCGGTGGAATTTTCTTTCTTGGGATAAAAGAGTTTTGAAGAGATTAAATCTCACCGAGTGATTGAAGATGATTGGCTGCAATCCCTTTCCCTCTCCTCCTCTTTTTTTATATTCTTTTTCTTAATCACCAAAGAACGTTTCATTTTCACCTGCAGTCGTAGATTCGCGATCACAGTTGCAGTGAAAGAGGCCGTTAAATAAATCGTTTGGTTTCAGAAACAATAAAATAAAATAAGTAAGCTGGGAGGGAGAAAGCAAATAAAACAAAACACTGAGAGAAGCCGAAGTATATCTATAAAACAGCGTAACAGCTGTGAATTTATTGAAAACTGTTTCGTGTGAGCCGGAGCGAGAGGACTTCAAAACAGTTCCGAATGGGTTCTTTTTTCCTGTCAGTTTTTGTTGCTCGCGATGCATCGATTTTTTGAATTGTAATTGAACTTTGAAACGGGTTAAGAAATATTCCAACCAATAGAAAATAAGGATAAATAACGAGCTAATATTGTGTTAGAAGCATTCTTAATTATAAATTTGTTTCTATCTAGGAAAGTACTTTTATTTTTATGTACCAATCGTATTATTATTATTTTGGAAAGGAAGTTAAATCATAACAGACTTAACCTGCCCGTGGCATACGGAATAAACCATTAAATTGAATGACCAGACCGCCGCAACAGCAACATTAACTGTAACTGGGTTTCAGTCCTAAGGGCCGTCACCGGCCAAGGTATAACCCTTCCCGTAGGAAATACGTCCTGTCATCGATGGGAGAATCCTAATGCCCACCTATCATTGTACGCACCAAGGTGACGAGATTCAATCACCATGCCGGAAGGATCTTTTCCTCATTTCTAGGTACTCTCCATGGGAAATACGAAAAGAAGGCACTTTTCTATTAGCCGGGCGCAAGCGAAAAATCACCAAATAAAGTAGAATTATTTGGTTAAGTAATAATTATTGCTGTCTCTGTAATTTCACATTTCTATAGAGTAATCATTTTACTATACAGACGATGCAGTTGAATTTCAACAGCACAAAAAGGGGTAAACAATGATATACTGCCGCTAAGAAGGGTGTAACCTCGAGTACGAGAAAGAGAAGTTGTGGGTGAAAAGATCTTGATTTCCCTAGATATAAAAGAACAATGATGGAGTACATTGCTGATTAAGGGACTTTTTTTGATTTCACAGTACTAAATAAATGCTCGTAACGACATTTCTTTTCTTAATTTAAGTCTACGTGCAATATTAATATTCTATATGATGCCCGGCCTTTCAGCTTCATTGAATGCCAAGAGTGATCAGGTGAAACTTTATTTCTTATCTACAAAATATCAATACGGAGATGAAAAGTTGCTATATAAGCCAAACGGGTGCATGAAGAGTATTTAAAGACTTTCAGTATATGTTATCGACTTCCTCTGGCCTATACAGATGTTGGTAAAACTAGAGAACGGTCCCATCATCAAACGTTTAAATATCTAATAAAATGTAAATGTAGTATTCAGAAAGTAGAGTAATTTTTAAAAAAATCCAACTCGAGATTGTGACGAATCACCACGTTTTGAACTTTCCTGAGTACAAAAAGCACATATTTGTTGTTATTATTACTGTATGGCTGTGGCAAATAGAACTGAAAAAATGTTTTGAGCCAATGGGTCTTGAAATTTGAAGCAATGTCTTTACACCAAATAGGCAGATTACTGTCCAATGCTGAGCATATTATGATCAGTGGAAGTCCGTCTGTACGACTATTCAAATAAAATTCAACACATTAATAACAAAACGAAGAGAGGCAAATAGATCAAATTCGTTATGTAGATTTAACATCAACAGGAATGGCGGTCAAATTTTACGTGAAATCGAATCACGTGTTGACTATCTGTCGGTCTGTACTTTCGGAAACATGCAAATACAGTAATTTAAATAACAACAAACAGATAAATAAATATATCAAATTTGGTTACTACACGTGTAATTTTGTGTCAATCGGTTTAAATAAAACGTTTATAAAACACAAATTCCATTTGCAGATACAAAACTCTCGTTCCAAGGATTAATTGCAAATAATTCCAAGGTTAACACGATAAATTCAATAAATGTCTAAATTATCGATAAAACTATTTTATTGGAATAGTTACTATTTTTGTAACTATTTTACGCTAATTAAATGTAATGCGTAACGTAAAGTAAATATTTGTCGTATTTAGGATTGCGTGTATTTTGTTGTGACTCCAATCAATGCAACGGTTTAGAAACATAGTTTTATTTACAATTTCATTAAAGAGATTTAAAATTTGATTTTTACTACAGGCTTTACCGAGGCAGTGCACGGGAGCGTTCCGAAAAGAAAAAGAGAGAATAGCGTTTTTAGAAGCTTCGGGACTTAATACTCGGATGATGGGGGACACGGCAATTACATTATACACGGCCTAGAAAAAACCTGTAGTTTACAGACATTTGATTTTGTTTATATGATTCAGGTTAGGTATAAACGATTTAGGATGGGTAAATGATTTATGGTAGACATTCAATGTACGTTCTAAGGGCCATCAACGCCTATGGTACCACCCTTCCTTTAGGAAATACGTCCTGTCATCGTTGGGATAAGTCAAAATCTCCCCTATTTGTGTACCCTCCAATGTAGCGACACCCAATCATAATGCATCTCATCCTCTTTTCGAGTTGCCCATCCCCCTGGGGGATCGGACGCATAGGTAAGGAGGTCTGATTCTGATTATAATTCATCATGACCCTGAAGTATTGGAAAAATATGACATTTTTATACTTCCATTGGACTGAAAATTATAGAAAAGATTCTTCCGTCTATTAAGACCATTCCTCATCCTTTTATAATACCGTTTAAATAATCTCAAAGATCGAAGGAAAGACTAGTGTATTCAGATCTGTCTTTAAAGTAGTTTTGAATACTCTCTGGCAATTATTAAGAATCTAAAGAATTAAAATCAAGGCGATTAATTAAACGTCCTTAAGTTACTATTTAAGTCCGCATCTTTTGAAAAGTTTGGATTTTCAAGTAAATTTCCGATGGAATTGTTGAAGGAATTGTAAAATGAGTGATTCGTCAGATTTTTCCGAGTTCCTATTAATCTAATTTCATCAATGGTTGAGTACATTACTGTTCAAAAGTGTTCTAAAAATTAACTTCATATGCTAATGCTCATAAGAGGATTTGTGAGTAAGGCCATCGGAAACGAAAGTCACATCTTCTTTGTTCTAGCCATGATATTAAATAGCATGCATGGGCAAGTGGGCCATTCAGATATTCTACTCAAAGGATCTTCCGGCAAGTCAATTGACATGCAGAGTTTCATCAGTGGAAGAAACCAGGATTTTTTAAAAAAAGAAAGCAATTAGCAGCTGCATTGTTTTAATTTATAACCACATCAGGAGCAGCACGTTAGGTTCTTCGGATCAGGGGGGGGGGGGTTGCTCACTATTTGACCTTGATTCAATACAGCAAAGTATATTCCATAACAGCCCATCTGCAGCTTCAAAATGTTCGTTTGTCCAATTAAATTAGGCTCATTCCAGAAAGTATGTACATCTTTCTGGAATATTTTCTCACCTGGAAAGATCTTCGAGCAAGTTTAGTAATATGGTGATGCCTGAAGCCTTAAATGAAATAAAATATTTGGATTAATACAGAGGGATTTAGAAGTCGTAAGGCAAAAATTAAGTAAGGCCAAATACAGAGACGTATATTTTTTTAAAAATAGGACAAGGAGAGGCAAAGGGGGAATGCTGAGAAAAATTATGCGTTCATGAACAATTTATGAAAAGGATTGAAGAAACAAAGAATGCCACTCTAGTTCATGGAAATAGATCTTTGCACCCGCGCAACAAAATATTTACTTAAATTACAGCATGTAAAGCACATGCCATTTTCGATAGAACGTAATTTGGACTTTTATCTTAACCTTTACTTACACAGGTGAGACTGCCCCAGTCTTCCAAAAACACTTCACAAATTCCACGGAAAACAAGTAGCTTACACCAGATGCCGACCTAATCTCTTTTCGCTTTTTCCTTTCAGACAATTAAGCAACAAAGTTTCGAATGCCACATATTTCCTCCTTTTTTTTACAGATTAAAGTCAGCAAGTCTCACGTAGAGTGCTGAGTGCTACATGTGTTTAAAAATGCACTTATTTGTCTTTAATCTTCGTATTTTGTTATTATCATGTGAGGACATGACGCTGTTTTGTTTTAAGGTTTTTAAAGTCTCAGAATTGGTTAGTTACAAATTGGCGATTTATCGCTTTGGAGAAAACCATTTCTCGCTTTTAGGGTTATTAAAAATAATGAAGAAGATTATCATATTTAGCGATTTATTACCAACTAAAATTCTAACGATTTCCAAATTATTCATTCTCTGCATTCTTGCATGTTGACTAAATTAATTTCAGACATTAACCAGTTTTAACCGGTTTGAAACAACCCCTAGTAGATATTTAGAATAAAAATGTGTTCCTTTCATCTAAAAATCGGCCCAGCTCCAAAACTTTGTGTGCCAAATAGGAAAATCGAAAATGAAAGTTAAAAAAATTATCATTATATACCTAGAGAGGGATAAAGACCGACAGAGAAATCTCGTGATTGTTTCCAACTGGTTTAGACTGGTTTATGACTTAAATTAACTAAGTTAAATAATGACTTCAAAATAATAATGTTCTATCATGATAACTTGAAATTTGAGATAGAAGATTTCCTTTTCTTTTTTAGTTGTATTTTTTCGTATAGTTATAAAGTTAGGCGAACCATTTACATTTGATGGGACACTGGATTCCTTTCGTGGTAGGTACTTTTTCATTCAATATATACAAATGAAACCTGCTAAATGTGGGGTAAAGCTATTTGCATGAGTTATTGCAAAAACTGTTTACACTAACATAGAGGTGCATTTGAGACACAGCCTGATGGCCCATATCCTTTTGAAACAAGCCGGTTCTCCTAACGAAGAGATAATTGCATCATTTAAAAGGATTGTGCAGAATTCTTACATCTGCTAGCCGGTACATCAGTTATCCATTGACAATACCAGTGCTGGGTGATAAAATCACATTACAAGAAAAAATGGCATCAAGCAAAAAGGAAATTGCTTTTCCGAATTTTATAAATGAAAAGTAAAAACAATCGGTTCAACACTTTTTAGATTTCAAAAGACCCCATATGTAACAAAGAGAAATAAAGCAATTGTTATGAAATGCATAACGAAACAAGTATTGACAATGAGAAAGGAGAATATAATGTAATTCTTAATTACGTATAATCAAACAAAGCTGTGGTCGTAGTGGATCAACTAGAAGGAAACTATACCGCCTCAAAAAAACCCGCTTAAATGCCAATTTTCAAATTTTTTATGCATTGCTAAACATAGCAAGGATATGCAGCCAGATTATTTTCCAAGCCTCAACTTCCATGTACAAAATTTTTTTTAAAAAAAAATATTTACTTTTCATGTTTTATTTTAAAAGCAGAAGCTCGATAGAAAACTTGCCCGTCATAACAAAAGAGGTGGTGAAGAAACTAACTGCTGAAAAAGATACAACTGAAGGTAAATTCCCTCCAAAGAAAAAAAGATCCTTATAGATGAGTAAAAAAAATTGATTTGCTTTTTTTCATGTGTAAAAATCAAATGAGACAAATGGACTGTATGTATATATATTAACATAATCGCGGGAATAATGAAGAATATGGTTGGAAGGAATAAAATCTTCGCAACATAAAATTTTATCATTTACAAACCGAATTTTATTCCAGAATTTTTATGAAAATTCAAATAACCTTATTTTAAGTACTATAAATTTCAAACTGTTGTTAATGCATTTTTATTTCATTGCTTACATAACCTGTTATTTATTTCAATAATTTTTATCGAATAATATAAGAATATATGATTTTACTACTGAAAAATTAATCTGTGCATATTTCGCAACAACTTAAGTGTTGTTACTTATGGCACGTGCCGTGAACAAGCCCTCCTTGCTGATACAGCAGCAGGTTTAAGCCGAAAGGAGCATCTCTTGTTTTCGAAGTAGCACCAACTAGGGCCAAGAGTACCAATTATATTAATATTGCAATACTGGTAAAAGTAAGTAAAAAATATATGCGATTAAAAGATGGGGACGAATATTGCCATTTATGCTTTGTTAATTGCCTACGTGATTTAAAGCTTCAATTATTCGTTGCTTTCGATTATTCAAAAACCTCTAACCAAAACAACATCATGCTTTCTCATAATAATAAATTTAAAAAAGCTGCTATGAATGGGACCATCCATAACTCGTAGGTCAGCTAAGATTTTCCTAATCAACCTACTGTTACTTCCAAAAACGAATTAAACCGATGAATTCGAGCTTGGATCGATAAATAAATTTTCAAAATTAATTGTTTTTTAGATTAAAAATTATAATTAAGAAAGTTGTTATTTTTATATATCGGTGATTCTTGCATTTCTGTTTCGCTATATAAAGCTTCTATAATCACCAGTTTCTTCTTATCATTCTCTTCCATTTTATTTCAGAAAGGTTCTAAATCCATTCAGATGCAGACGACATTTCGGGAGAAAGAGCCGCCAACAGAAAAGCTGTGAGCACCCCTGCGTTCTTTTGTGAGGGGTGGGTGCATTGAAAAGGGAATCCGAAATCGAATTTTCGCTTGGAGAAGAACCGGAAGTGACGTATAACTGGAACGTGCCGACGCTCACAGCGCGTTCACTCTTGTAGTAACCCGCTTTTGTTCCAAATGTTAACAACTTTCCTTTTTTTCTGAAAGCTCCGAAACGTCAAGAATACCTTCCTCTGTTATTTGAATCAAATCGTTGTTACAAATTCATAACTTTTCTTCAAGTCCTTTCCAATAATTAAATTTTCGAACTTATTAACAAAATCAATTTATTAACATGTATTGATTTGATTTGGTTTAAGGTGAGGTATTCTGGAGCAAGAATCATTCTTCTATAAGCTTCAATATGTATTGGGATGGAATAAATACTATCAAATATTTAAAAGCCAACAGCAATTGCTAAAATGAGAGCTAAAACAGAGAAAATTTTTCACAAATTTTCAAAGTGAAAATAATCTGAAAAAAATGAATAGATAATATCAAATATAATTAAAAATTAAATAAGAAACGAATTTTTAAGAAGAAATAAGATTGGACCTTCTTGGTGCAATAGCCATCGTTTTGATTATACTGCGCCAAATGAAGGTAAAAATCATATCAATGTACATTAATCAAAGAAAATACTGGATAGTGTTTAAAAATATCCAAAAACAAACAATTCAAGTGATTGCATAAAATTTGATATACTTTAAAAATACAAAAAGATATAAGAATTTAGATCGTAAAATTCATTTATCAAATTTTACCAGTTTATAGACGAGGAATTAAAAGCGTTCTACGTTGGAAATGAAATGAAGAACATTCGACGTGGTTAAATGAAAAATCCTTATGACAAACGGGATGAAATATTAATATTTTGCTGCGAGATCCATATTTAGCCTTAATGTGTCGAAATGACAAATGGGACGCACAGGAAAAATCCTCCCAAAGACGGTTAGTGAATTTGTTATCTTTTATGCGGAACTGAGTCAATGAAACACCTCATAGTAAGATTGGGCGGAAATACCTTCGGGTTTATATGAAAAGACATTACAAAATTGATCTCTAGGAAAACTATTTCTGAAAGGAAATAGGCCTCTTTGTTTCTCTAATTTACAAACGAGATTGACATTGACCATGCTTTCAAGATGGTGTTTTAAAACAATAAGCCCGTAGTGTAAAAGGCTTGCAATCACTTCTTATCGTTGGAAAGGACATTTTTGCTGATTTCGGACGACGACAATCAAAATACCTGCGCATTGTTCATTAGCTCTAGTTATTGAGTAGTTTATTCTTTAGAAGTATGTTGGTCGAAGTCAAAGTATGAGCAAACATTTATAACCGATTTAATCTTTCTCAATCTTTTTGTTGTTATTTCTGGAGGCATTGACTCCCTCTGAAACTGTGGTTGAAAAAAAATATGTAACACACCAATTAATTTTTTTCCTATTTCTCATTGGAAGTCGCCTCTTTTATCTAAAATAACTTATTATCTTATACTATTACGAGGAATGGTTGTCAAGTCGAAAATCGCCCCAGAATTAATAAACTCCGGTAAACTTGGGGGTCTGGGGTTTTTGGCCACGAGGAATCGATTGCCGCCGGTTTTGAAGCGCTACGGTTGAGCAGTTCGGAGTTACAGATAGGATATTTTCAAA
>JAOUZG010031395.1:588994-608764 GCA_026289955.1 Argiope argentata
TTATTATTATTATTATTATTATTATTATTATTATTATTATTATTATTATTATTAAAAATAATCTAAGGATTTATAATCATGATAAAGATCAATGGTAGTATTAATCTTCATATTTTCTCATATGCTTATGCAGTGTAGCGCTATCCGTATTTTTTAGTATATTTGAATAGAAATAATTATGAATTTTGAATCTTTTATATTGGAGTGAAAATTCTATATTTTTGCAGTAAAGATGTCAAAGCAACGTACCAAACTTCATTTATCTATTTTTTTTTTTTTTTTGTATTTTAAAATAATTGCTCAAACACTCACGGAAAGACTGACTCATGGATAATCAATATTTTGACACATTATATTTAAAAAATTTAATACAAATCTACATTTTGATAATTTTGTACGACACGTATAATATATCAAGGTGTTTCTGTTTTGAAATATCATGTATACGCAAACACGACTTTTACATACAGATTCAGGCATACAGATTTCCTATCAACTAGTTTCATCTAATATTTGACACAAGATTACATCTAACTTATTTACAATTAATTTAAGAAAATTGTAATATTTTTACTTACAAGAAAGGAAAAAATTAAAAATTTCACAAATTATTTGACTGAAATGATTTCTAGTGAATGCTCTGCCTTTTTAATTCCAGCTATTGAATTCAGAAAAGCTTAAAAATTGGATTCGAAAAGATTCAGGAAGTGTTTAAAAAAGGGATTAAGCCATATCCAATATGCTACATTGAACTGAAATTTGAGAAACAAAAGTCAATTATATAAATAATCACTTGTTTAGAAAACTTTCCAAATATTTTAACGTTTCTAAAAAACTGAATTTGTTAATGTACGTTATCATGTTTAATATAAAATAGTTATACATATTCAGTTCTTATCCTGCTTTCTAATGTTATTTTAAAAGTTAGTCATTTAGTCTCCATGCATGTTTCTTAAGTCCATTGTTTAATTTGGTACTAAGATGAATCAATAAAGTTAAATTTTTTCTTCCTTTGTCTCTTGCAGATCTATTTGATAAACTATGAAAATTAAGTATCAAGTGTTGTGGATGGGTACGATTTGCTTTCTTTCAGCATTTTATTTATTTCAATTCCTGCTGTTAGCTCACTCTCCCCCTAAATATATCTTTTTCAAATTTTCCATCGTTAATAAAATACTTTTTATTCATCCTATCAAGTACAAGTAACTTTTTTAAAAACTTGTAGTGGATGACATTTGATGTCAATACAGTTTTTTTTTCAAATATTAATTAATTTTTTATTAATTAATTAAAAACCAACTTTCTCGTCAAAAATTAGACTACATTTCTCCATCGCTAAATAAGTAACGAATTCAGTTTTTTTCCCCCCACGCCAATGAGATTAGGTTTAACATGTTTTCAGCAGATTATCTTAAACGATTGTGTTTATTTTCGTAATGTTTGATGCAGTTAAAATAAACATTGTAAATTAATCAGTTTTTTCGACTCATTTTGAAGTACTTTCGAAGTAAAATAATTGAGAATAACTACATTAGAAAATAAGTGAGAATAACTACACTACCCAACTGGTGTAGTAAGTCACAATTGGTTTTGAATAATCACTTGCAGTTGAAAATTCAATGTTAGTAGAAATTTTTGATCGATTATTTATAGTAATTGCAATTATCAGGTCGGAATAACCTGGTTGGTAGGCGTTAGTTTCACATCCCTTGGGCTGCAAGTTTGAACCCACCAACCGAAGTCTTTCCGTATGTGTGTGTGGTGAACGTTACATTTGTCGTGGTCACAAGTCCTCCATGTCGAGAGTGGTGTTACAGTGCGTACTGGAGCAGAGGTGATCGTTCTCTGTTCTAGATCTAAATTATGATCTATAGATGAATGAATGCAGTCCGTCCCATAAAAAGTGTTTTTGACGTGTGTGGGCTGGAAGTCGGACTTCTGGACTCGGGTGCTCAACGGTCCATACTCTCAAAAGTTATCGCACCCCTCCTTCCGTTGTAAAGCGGAACATGAAAATAACAACAATTGTAATAATTTATAATAAGAAACTAAAATAGAATTTTAATCGCCAGGAGACACCAGGCCCGGATAACCTGGTTGGTTGGGCGCTGGATTCACATCTTTTCGGCTGCGAGTTCGAACCCGCCAGTTGAAGATTGTCATTTGTGGTTATGAGACCACCATCAACTTCATAAATTAGATAGGGGAAAAAAAGGAAACGAATAAACAGCAACGAACAAAATATAATAGTCCAACACCATATGTAGACAGGAAAATGGAAAATTGCCATTATTATAATCGTTTAATAAAAAGTAACTAAAATAAAAAAAATTCTTTGCTGACCTAAGAACGAATTCATTTAAAAAATTGTTTTTTATATTACTTGTTTATAATCTTCTTTCTCTGAGTCTGAGAAACATGAATACCGAATATCTGCAACATGCGAATGACTTAGCATAAAAAACTTTGGAGACAAAACTTTACGAAAACTAGTTCTATAATACGTGAAGTTAATAATTTACTGAAAGGAATATGAATTATGAGGCTTAACATAATTAAATGAATATTATAATAAGGCATAACTATAGTTCATAAAATTTTAATTAATCTGATTTATGTTTTTAAATTATTCTGGTAAATAATTTGTAAAAAAAATCCAGTTCTGTTACAAATATAATAAATTGACAATAGAAAAAGTCGGGAATTTATACTTGAGGTGGATTCCGTTTAATGAATTCTCTATGAGTATATACTGCAGTCATTAGGTTATACCTTTAAATCTTTTGTTCGGCCTTTTTTTTACTACTGGTTTCTCTATATATACTTCCACAACGTTATTAAGATTATTGAATTTGTGCATTTTAGTAATTGCATTTGTTGTTATTGTTGACTGGCGACGTATTTCCTTTAAAATTTTTTCGTTCTATTACTTATTTTGGATTTTGCTGTTGAATTTTATATACATTTAACTTTACTGTGAATAGATAAAAATAAAGCAATAGGCTCCGCTCCGAAAATATTTTTTAAAGTATTACTACTTCTTTTATCAATACGGTTGTTATATAATTACTTAAATTTGATGAAGTGTAATGCGTTTTCCTATATTAAATCCGACATCCTACACAATTGTGCAAAAGATTTCAACTCATTGTTATAACAGAGCATATTTCTTTCAAGAGCGAAAGTAATTGCTTAAACCGGTTATTGCTTCTAAATAAGGAATCGCTTACCTCTTATGCCAGTTTTCGAGAGTTTTCAAACTATGCTGGCAAATATTTGTAAAATTTATACATCACAACGTCACTGAAATAGCATTACCACTATCTCTTCATTAAATTCATTTACTTATATATATTGGTAATTTTATCATGTCTATGGAGATAATCCACAAAAGTAACCTTTTCTTGTAAGCAAATTTCAAATACTGTTCTAAAACATTGAATTTTCTTAATTAATTTGTGGAACCGTTGGGGATTCCTACCAAACTTAGATGCCTATTCCTTTATTGAATCCATCGGCATGAATAATTATTAAAAAAAATTTCAATGATTGTTATCTCACTACTAGCGGTCATTAATAAGAGAAAGAAAAGATTATATTGCTAAGTTACATAAGTGAAAATATGTTTTACAAGTTTAATTTCACATATTTAAGACATCAATTACTTTTCCACGGTCAATTTTATAAAAAGATGTAAAATACAAAGATGTTATGCAAAGTACAACTGAAACTTTTGTGAATTACCTTACTTGATAAAACTAGCAAATATAGCAATACATCATTAGTGTTTTCTTTTATAGAATGGACGGAAATTAGTAAATTATTTTATGTCCATTGTATTTTTTTAAGAATACTAAACATTATAAACACGCCGAAATTTATGAGGAATAAAATATATTGCAGTATAATATTTAAAAGGAATCGTTTGTTTGTTCAAGCTGCCTTTTATTATTTTTGAAGGTAGCAATTTCATTGGATGTGTACTCAAAATAATGGGAAAAATGAAAGAAAAATTGCAAAAAATGTTGATAATTTTTATAAATTTCACAAACACTTTAAAATCACTGGAATATTCTATAATTTGAAAAATAAATTTTTAATAAGGACATTTAATCTTTATTTACTTTGGTATATTTCACGATGTTTGAACTTTAAAATTTCCTTATTTTGAAGCATTCAAGAGCAGAGATGCCATAATTTTTTTAAAATAAAAAGCAATGATTACAAACAATATTGAGTTTTGATAAAATTGTTACTGGGTATTTAAGAACTCGGATCATAAATACATTAGTAGCTAATTATATTTCTAGAATTATGCTTTTTTTTTCAGATATCTAATCAATTTGTTGATTTGTATCTCTTATTATAATAGAATATGATGCCCGTTCTTCTAAAAAATAATTTATGTTATATATTGTTATTTATATATATCTGATTAACTGAACTATCCGTGTTTAGTTCTAATTCTAGAAAAAGGCTACTTTATTGCAACTATTGATTGCTCGGTGCAAAATAATTTATTTGGAAAAATAATAAAAGGATATGAATACAATTTTAATCCTTCAATAATTGCTAATATTGAAAATATATGCATAATAATACCGAATGTATGATGAAAGTTTCTGTACTTAATATATACAGCAAAAAGTAAGTGAAAACCTATCTGTTTATATTTACACTGTTTAGAAAGTGCTTTCAGCAATCGGGGTTAAAAAGCAACCTATACACAATTCCCAGAAACCATCTGACGTTAGTAGCCGTACAAAATAAAAGAAAGCAATAAAATTTGGCATGAATAGGTGGTAACTTGCTGATACCCTAGGCTAGCTGACCTCCCATGAAGAACGGGAGGGGGAAGAAAGAAACCCTTGAACGCTTGCTGTGCATCTCTTGTGCAAAACTGACACGCTTCCACGACAGAAAACTAGTCCCGCTTCCTTCACTTTACAGAAGTTCCACTCGTAGAATGGAAACGCCCAGAGGGTTAAAATTCTAACCAAAAATATCATCCCATAAACAGTATCATGTTTTGGTATGATAAAAAAAAATACATATTGATAGTGTGATGAGTTTCCACTTTATAAAGCCTTTAAAAATTATATCTATTTGTGAATGCAACCTCAGAGATGTGCATTTGTTTCACCAACAATGTCAATTTCTTCAAATCTTTTACTTTAGAGGACAATTTCTATTTACTACAGATGTGACTACCACGAACGATGTTGATGACATCTGGCAATTAGATTTAAAAAAATTTTTTTTTGTATGAAATCCTGGATCAAATCTGTCAGAAAGTTTATCGTATGTTGATTAGTGGACGTGTGAATATTATAACTGAAAGAGTGAAGCCAACACAAAAATGTGAAGAAAAAAGCAACTGTTTAACAAGAATTACCTATTGAAACAAGTAATATATAAAAAAACATGTCAATTCTTACTTAGGGTCAACAATTTTTTTTGTTTTAGTTACGTTTTACCGCATAATCACAATTAATATAAATATGTATATACATTACGATATTAGGTAGGAAAGATAGAAAGCTAATTTCCTTGCAATGTTCCGTTCTCCTCATTCTTAAGGTTAGTTTGGAGAAGTGACCAACAATTGATAACCAAGACTTTAAGGAGAGAAATCGGAACTGAACCTACAGTTTAAAATATCTTCAATTTTATTTTTTGAGCAAAAACCTTTATTCTGACCACTAGGTCATAGATGCTCTCGAAAATCATTAGAATAAAACGCATACTTAAAGCAAATTTTGTCAAAATCTTTTTTATTTTCGCAGGAATTGAACTCCCATTCTTCAACTTCGCTCGAAAATTACCGAAATTCCTGCAAGCTACCGATTGAGGTGCTGCCTTTTGATTTCATTTTTCATAACAAATTACTGAAACTATATTTAAAGTATTAAATATTAATTAAATTTCATTAATTAAGTAATATTTAAAAATGTAGAAACATCCAGCGACATACACTACAAGTTTTAAGAAATGTATTTGAACTTGTGTGGATGAATAAAAATTATTTTATTAACAATTGAAAATTTGGACAATATATATATCTATATATATATTTATAAACTTTCTGTTTCGGGGTAAATAAAGATAGTTTGAACTAATTTTGTGAGAACACTGAGGTAAATTTATTAGAAAGGGCTTCTTTACAACTGTTTTCAATTTCTGTCAACAAATTGTCTTTAAGCATAAAAAAATAAACAGAAAGACATTTAGGTCATCAATTTTAGGTCACCAATTCCAAACAATATCCAAAATATTTCATTGTAGTTTCAACAAAGGTACCTTATGTAAGAGGACGGATTGACCATTTTATAATAATCAGTTAAATTTGATTTATAAGATATCTCATGAAAAAAAATCTTGTTGATATTTTATGAAATTATTTTATGATATTTGCTTATTAACTTTAAGTAATAGATTGTAAAAACATTTCCGTTATATCAACTGAGGGCATTTTCTCTATGAGGCGGATGTTACGTTTATTTGATTCATGTATAAGTTAAATATTCCTTGGATCTTTAAGGAAATATGCAGATATCAGGATTTACACCCTTATGTAATTTCTGATTAATCTTAGAAGTAAAAACTTATGATTACGGATGTCCTCAAAAAATTTCATAGTACTCAAATAACAAAGCTGACAAATTTTAAAAAATGAAATTGGGAGAACACATTATGCCTAATGAAATAAAATGCCCGAAAATGGTCATTTAAATATACTATTCAGCATTTAGGTTTTTTTTTTTAAATATCACAGTTCAAAAGATTTTTTTTTCATCAACCGGCTGAATGTGGCCAAGCAGACAAGATTAATCCAAACGTTCTAAGAAAGAGAGGAGGGGATGGACAGATGGCCTTTCTTCCCGAGGAGCTCCGATCGCACCTAAGACCCTTCCCCTATCCCCGTTCAGAACTCCGAAAGTTCCACGGGGGTGATTCCCGTCGCAAGGCCACCACCATGTGACGGTGCGGGGGGAAGAGCATTTCTCCACCGGCGAGGGAGTGGGACGAGCCTGTAAAGCATGCTTCACTGCGCATGCCCCGACACTTTGAAGCGAAGATGCCTTCAGCAATGAAGTGCTCCTTGCATATAAATATGGACGCTTCATTTATTTTGTCGTTTGTGAAAACTTCACTCTCCTCACACCCCGCTATTTTCAATTTATGCCAGTTAATTAGAGGAAATTCTATCATGGATGACTTTTTTTCTCCAGCTCATTTGGCATCCCTCCAAATGTTCATATACTTCCATTCTAGGGTGTTCATACTGTTAACTTTAAATGTTTGATTCTCTGTTTCATTCCAATTTACCAGTACAAAAGGAAGTTTGAGTTTAGTTTTTGTTTAAATTAGTTTATTTATATTAACGACCCATTGTGAAACCACATTAGGGTTATTTCGGGATGGACCTCGTAATTTTGAGCTGTGGTCAGACAACGAGGACGAAATCCGATATATCATCTCTTTATCTACACCACACCAATGGGAAGATGTTTGGCTCTGATGGATTTAATGTGCAAAAGATCTCCTTACAAGACGGATTTCGGTGAAATCAGGCCCCGAATCCAAAACCCAACGGTTTACAAGCCAAGACCTTATCGCCGAGACACCACTGCCTTATTGAAATTTGAGAAAACTTAAATGAGATGGGTCACGTATAGTAACTTTTAACAATAAATAGCAGAACAAAAATTGGCAAACTAAAATCATTTCATCACGGGGCAAAAGATAGACGAAAAAAATTATTCAATAATATTTTGGAATTTTGGTGTCAAAAGCAAAGAACACAAACAGCTTATTTTATTAGTGACTTAATATTCAAAATCAGGCGAATGAATTTAATTTTGGGTTTTATGTACAATCGGAATAAACAAACAATAGTCCCTTACTTTATACGATATCGAATAGCTAATATTATACAAAAGTTATGACGAATCCGACTACTAAAATTGGTCTGAGAGGGCCTACCTCAGATTGTTATTAAGACGACCAGGGGTCTTTAAAATTACTTTTAAAAATTTTCCCCTCAGCAATTTGAAATTTTACAGGCATTAAGAGTAACACTATAGAAGATGACACTCATAGTACTAAAGCATTATGTTAATTTATTTATGAGTTATGGGGATTAATATAATATAATATATAATGGCGATAAATAACATTAATGAAAAAGGTTCCAGGAGCTGCAATTTTTTTGAAATCGCTTCAATTTTTATTATTACTTTCTCTAATCCTTTTAATACAAAAGTTGGGATTTATCTTGAAATTTGAGTACGAAATATAAAAATTAACCATTATAATAATTAAAAAAAACTTGTCCTTTTTTAAAAAAATCAGTAGTTTTGAGTATTGGTTAACTTTGACATTTCGTTCTCAAATTTGAAGATCAACCACAACTTTTGCCTTAAAAGGGTTAGAGAAAGTAATAATAAAAATTGAAGTGATTTCAAACAAATTTGGAGCGCCTAGAACATTTTTCATTAACGTCATTAATCGCTATTAAATATTATATTAACCCCTTAACTCATAACTAAATTAATATAATGCTTAAAATTTTTGTGCGTCATCTCCTATAGTGTTACTCTTTAATGCCTGTAAAATTTCAAATTGCTAAAAGGAAAATTATAAAAAATTCATTTTAAAGATCCCTGGTCGTCTTAAAGGATTTTTTAATATCAAAGAGTGTGAATGACGGGCAATACAATATTGAATGCTACGGGGAAACCTGTAATTACGATTAAAAGTAAATTTCATTTGTCACATTGTACGAAGTAGTCATATCAACAGGCAATTTTATGTCAAAAAAATGGTCAGAAACCACAAAACACTCTCATATACTTGAACAAAAATTGAACGAAAAAGTATCTAATCTGGAGGGGAGGGGTGGTCAAAGATGAATTCTGAAAATGCACCCATCCTTCCGCGCCTCACCTCTTAATAAGGTAGAATCGACGAAAGGTGATCGGTTCAGTATATTAAAACGAAATGTGTCTTTCCCCCCCATAAAATTAAAAGAGGAGAAGAAAACAACCAATTTGAATTATAAAAGGGCAGATAAACAATAAAGATTTATTTTTAGCTATTATTTTTATGGCAACGATAGCAAGCATTGCGGTGTTACATTCTATACGAAAACCTATAGCTCTTCTGTGTCCAATTTCGAATAGATCTTTCTCTCATATAAACTACTATTAATCGATTTAATTACATGTAAAATTGTGCTTCTGATTTAGATAACGCCCATTTGGATATTATGATAAGAATACACTTACAAGAAATTGCTTTTAGAAATGCAAACAATTAATGGAAATGATTATTTTTCTGGTACACGTATTGCTTATTCTTACAACGAATGAGCATGAAAAATTAATTCAAAAGGGGGAGACTAACGGATAAAAAACAATCATATTTAGCACTTCTAAAATTGTAGGTTCTTTCTATAAAAGTATTTTTGAAATTGATATAGTTAGTTATGTTATCAAATTATCCTGTTTGAAGTTATATAGTTAGTTAAGTTAACGTCTCATTGCAAACTAATACTAGGGGTATTTCGGGACGGACCTCACAATTTTGAACCTCGGTCAGGTAACGAGAACGACACCTGAGCTGGCAAACCCCTCTCCCCACCATAGACACCAACGGGAGGACATTTAGCCGACGGATTTAACGTGAAACAGACACACTTAAGCGACGATTCTTCAGTGATACTTAGTCTCAAACCTAAAACCATACGGCTCACGAGACGAGATCGTACCACCAGGCCCCCACTGCTCCTTGCGATGTCTATAATATAGTTCATAAGAAGTTAATCAAAGTTTTAGCGCGTTCCTTCATTAACTTAGAAACATATTTTAGTACGAAAACTATTTTCACAGTGTTGAAAGTTCAAAAATATGATTTTTAGTTATCTTCTTTGATGTGAATAATTTTTCAAAATACCTTTAAGCATATTTCACAAAATATTTTTCATTGTTTTAGTTATTAAATTCATACTTCATAAAGTCTTAAATATTCAGTTACATAGGACATTGTGATGGTATTAATTTTTTTTATCCATATGTTATCAATGTCGTATTATTTATTACAAGTAAAGTTTTGAAAACAGTATCAAAGAAGACAAATCAAGACTATAATAGTATTTTAGAGGAAATTAACGGTTGTAACATCTTTTAAGTTTTCTCTTAATATGATTTAACTCATAAAATATTAAATTTCACTGTGAAAAAACAATAAATCTTTTAAAAAATCCTTTTGAAAAAGCACAATATATTAAAATATTTTTAGGATTAAGATTAGTTTAATTTAGTTTAGTTTTAGTTTACCGTTTCTTTGTAAATTTAGGATAAAGAATGGCTTAAGAAAAGCAGCTCATTTTTTTTTTGATAAAATTAATTTGATTCGTGAGTTAATTAAATTAATTCATGAATCAAGACATATTATTTTGTGTGAGACGAGAAACTGAAGTATCTAAGAATTCGTCTTATTGAAAGTATTGTGAGAATTTATCCCAACCAATTTAAAATTATTCAAAGATTGATTAATTCAGTGTTAAGCGTACATCCCTTGGCACTAGAAAGAGATAAGTAAAGTTATTTTTCATAATGGCTACTTTTGTGTAGCTAATGTTGAAAAACAAAGATTCAAATTCTTACCCATTTTGTCTATATTCTGACGTTTTTAAACAACCGACAGTTTTTCAGAATTTGATTCACTTGTACCATTTATGGCTTTAGATTAGATCGATGAAAATAAAAATTCAATCTAGAATAAATAGCTAATATCATAAGTAATTCTTGGCAGAGAAATTAGAACTTATCACTTTTCACCGAAAAAAGATTACGAATCCTTTTGAACCATCTATAAGCCTTACTTATTTACTCATATTATTGTACTTATTTAAGGCAACACTAGGGTTATATCGGGATGAGCCTCTTAATATGGGCCATAGTGACGAAGTGATGAGGAAGACACCTGAGCTGGCATCCTTCTCTCCAAACTTCCACACCACACCGTCTGGAAGACGTTTGGCCTAGACAAATTTAACGTGTACTAAATCCAGTTACACGACTTCTTTTAGTAATTTAGGGTCTCGAACCTCCTTCTTCTGAATGTCAACCTGCTTTTTGACGGGCTTCAAGAATCGCGTTAGATTTCATGCTTCCATTTCGTGCAATTGACTTTTTTATTATTATTTTGGAAAATTTAGGCCGTTTAATCTTTCTCCTGAGAAAAATAATTTCATTCTTATATTCTTTAATAGGATATTTCATTTTTCCATTTTTTTAAAAAACCTACTAAGCTGAATAAAGAAAATATTGACTAATTTTACTTTGTGTATGATTAGATAAATTAGTTCAATAGATAGACTTTCTAATTTTGTCTCTATTTTAATCAAAATTAAAAACGTATTCGAAATTGAAATTACATTTCTTCGCTTTGAATTCCAGTTTTCTACAATTTAAAATTTCCCTTTGGGGGGGGGGGGGGGTCCAGAAATTGTCGAAAGAAGGTCACAACATTTTATAAGTTCATTATCATATATAATTACGATTCTTTTTTTTATCAAACATTTTAAATTGATTTTTTTAATTTTGATGCTAACTAAAATATCTAATAAAAGACCTGCAAAATTTACAGAAAAAAGCCTTCCTGAATAAAATATTGAGGGAACAAAATTTACATCAAATAAATGAAAGTTTAAAAGCTCCTAAATCGGGCCTCTTTCCTGCATGAATATAGAAAGACAATGGAATGCCGATGAAGGATTTTATGTTCTGCATTGCAAAGAACACTTATTCTATGAGTCAATCCTTTTTAAATCATACAAAATTTAGAAAACTTTAATAAGTGCTAGTCTCAAATTTCTTGCATAGTTAAACAAAGTTGAGTAATGTGTATAAAATATTATGGTATTGTAAAGAATTTAAATACGTATTTTGTACCACATGGTTAAGGAAAACTTTTGGAGATATCGTGCTGTAATGTAATGTACAAGACGGCTTTCTGGCACAGAGGTAGCGCGTCTTCTTCGTGTTCTGTGAGTCCTGGTTCGGGCATGGTTGTTCTTTTGTGTGCTATTTGTGAGATGTGTTAATGTGCCCCCCCCTGTAAAGAGAGATTGTGCAAGCGCGCGCGTGTGTGTGTGTGTGTGTTTCATCCTTATATGAGCTAGAAGTCAGACTTCTGCCTTCAGGTACTCAGGGGTCCATACCCTCAGAAGCTACTGCATCTCTCTTTCCGTGGTAAAAAGCGGACTCGACATCATCATCATGAGACGTGCAAAATTAGATGGAGATTTGGTTTATACATTTTGAAGAGTTGTTACTGTCTGTTGAGGGTTGAAATTATTATTGCCTGCTACTGACAACTTCAAAGTCATGAGTTTGGCTAACTTTCAGCAAAATTTATCTATGTTTCTTAAATTTAATAATTTTCACAATATTGTAACAAAAAAATTGCTCTTGTTTATCGCATGTTAGATGTAAAAAAGACTATATTTTAAAGCTAGTGGGAAAAATATATGATTAAGGAACTCACATTAAAATTAGTAAATCAGTAGTGTAAACTCAGAGCATTTCTGTTTTCTAGTATCGTCATGAAATACTTTAAACTGCGGAAAATTCAATAAGCTCAACAATTCCCTTTCGCTTAGCAGTTACATCACTTGGGAAAACAAATGATTATTTCTCCCAATACGTTTTAGGATGAACCAAGAAAGTTCTTATTTGACTCTCAGAAATTGCAAACATGATTCTTTGTTAAAACTGATTTTCCTTCATATTAATTAGTGTACTTTTGTATTAATATTACATTATTACCTTCATTTTGTTTGAACACTTTATTAGAAATGAACAGAAGTACGAATAATCGGCCCTTGTTTTGAAAATTTCAACGTTATATGTTAAAATATTAATCTTTGTTGAAAATGAGTCCTGATTGATTCGAGTAGTTTGCTTTTAACATTTCTTGTTGAAAAAAATCAAAAGAGTCAAATAAGGAGTCAAAATCACTGCCATCTACTTACGTATTATAAGAATCTTGGTTTTTTTCTTCTTTCTATATATTAGTTCTTTCACATTGTCGCAAATCTTTTTTACTAATTATAATTCACAAAGGGCAAATTTCGACCTATTAACGTTTATATGCAAATTAAATAATACAACATTTTAAATTTCAGTCATTGGTTTAGCAATTAAAAACACCTTTTATTAGCAAGATGGAATGCAACTATTTTAAGATCACTTCTTATAAGTTATTCCAAATACATGAGAACACGGGGGTTCTATTACGTTAACCCTTAATTGGGGCGATGGAAATCTTGAACTTAATGGGATGACTCGGTCTTATAGACCACATTTTCTTCACAATCAAATTAAATTTTCTAACCAGAGTATTCGTGTGAAAATCTCTCTATATATTCTGTAGATATTTTTTTTTGTTTTATAAATATATTAGAAATTTTTCAAAAAAAACTATCTTTGGAAAAAAGTAATTCTGTTTGAATATATATTTTTAAATCATATTTTTCCCAGTATATAAAGATATATGGAAAATAATATAATAGAAAATTCAACAAATATATATAAAAAATGACAATGAGTAAAACTTAATCATCATCGTTTCAAAATTTTCTTAACATTCGTTGCCCTGTTTTCCAAGGCATTTTAAAATTGCAAGTTCAGCATTAGTATAAAAATCCGCCTGTATATTCTGTATATATTTCTCTTGCTATATTAATATATTAAAAAAACTTCAAAACACATTATCAATTGAAAAATTATTATGTTTGATCATATTCATCAGAATTAGTCGAATTCCAACCTTTAAAAAATCTCTACTATTATCCTCATCACTCAAATCACTTTATGCTTCATTTAAAACTCTTTAGTGTTCTGATTCATAACGAGGGTCAGTAGATTGAATGATATTTCTAGTACCAAATTTTAAAGCCATCTTCTAAGCCTTGTATGATTTTAAAACACTAAGAGGTCGTGTGGTTCCAAGGACGTCGAAAAAGGAAATTGCTTAAATATTAAAAAAAATATCAAGTGAAACCGTTTGGAAAATACAATTGTAAAACCTAGTTTCAACGACCTGTCGAATCTTCAGGCGGGTAATGAGTTTCCCCATTTTACCCCTCTTGCAGTTTCTTGGGTATCTTTGATGTCTAGATATTTTACCGACAACTTGAGGGAAAACTTCGGACGCGTCCACTGGCATCAAAGCACCCCGAAGAAACCGCAAGAAGGGTAAAAAAGGGAAACTCATTACCCGCCTGATGATTCGACAGGTCGTTGAAACTAGGCTAAATAAAGGTCTCGAAGCTATAAGTACATTCAATCCATTTAAATAAGTTAAAAATAGCATAGCAATAACCATATGTCCATCCTTAACGGTCTGAGATACTTCACCTCCCCATAGAAGGGTTAAAAGTTCATTTCCATATTTCCCACGATCAAAATCTTAGAATTTATTTAGGTCACTAGCATTTCTCAAGAGAAGGAAATCCAGATGTAGAAATAGAAATTTTTCGTAATCATGTCCTGTAAATCTAAGGCATTCTTAGAAATGCTCTCATTCTATAGAAAAATAAAAGGTTTCCTTCCTTCGCAAAATAGAAACGTCATCATCATCATAAAAGGTTTCTATCACTTTTAAACTATCTACATTGTAATTCAATAACTCATGCAAACAAGATTTTATATGTACATAATCTTTAGAATATTCATGCTAATCAGGATTTCTATAATATCTAGAAAAAATTTATATAAAGGGAGAAAAAAGTTATATTTTGTATATTTTGGGTTAACAGACGCTCACATGAATTTCAGAAATTCAATTTTTTAATACAGACTTTTAGTCTTATGAGTCATATTTAATAAAACGCTTTTGAGACCCCAATAGAAAAAGGTTTTACAACAAAAACTAATTTGAGAATTATAAGAATCTAAAGATTAATATTTTATAAAAATGCAATATTTTGAAGAAGATATGCCAATCGGTGCCCAGCGTTTCTTGAAATTTAATCGGCATGAAATAATAAAATTGTTAATTGTCCTAAATTCTGTCCAAATCTCACGACTCGGTCGGATCTGGCAATGGAAAATTTGGAAAAGTTTCTCTTAAATTTAAAAGTTTATGTGTTAAATATATTTTATTGAATATAACTGAAAGATCGGATGAATTGTAGGAAATTAAATCTACATAATTTTTTTCAGAAGTATATTTATCGACTGAAACAAAATAAATTATTATTACTTATGTTTATTTAAATGCCTTTGAAAGCAAAAATAAAAAAAACTGAATTTCATAGTGATTCAAAGAAATTTATGATTTCTCGGATAGCAAATATATAACCTTTGAAAAACATCATAAATTAAAATTTTCTTCTATAATAATTAAAATTATTATAATTCCGAAAAATTATTATTATTTAAAAATTATAACTAAATTTTATGTTGCATAAATATTTGTATACTGTAACGACCTAAATAGATAATGTTAATTTTAAATGATTGTTTGTGTCAAGGTCTCTCTTTAATTAGTACTCTTTTCACTTTAATCTGTGGTGTTATCGCCAGAGCTATAAAAATGTAAGCCGGAAGTTATTTTTGAATAAGTAGGTTCATCTATATCTTTTTTCTCCTTGAAACTTTTTCATTTATCGCGTTTACTTCTGGTCTTTTACGCCGGACATCTTTATAGATACGCTTCGTATATCGGAATTACTTTATCCTATTTGACGTTTGATTATGTAACTGCTCTTTCTTAAACGGAAGAAGAAAAAAAAATTCTCTACAAAAGCTCAGATCTCTCTGCTAATTCCTTTTCCGCGATTCCGCGCAGTGAAGCAGTTTTTGCTGCCTGCTTTTACAGTTCAGCTCTTCCACCATTTCATCCCTCCCACCGCCAACTCCGAATACCAGCGCCCCCTATAACAGAAGTGAACTGCTCGTCAGCTGGTCGCATCGCCCCTCTCGCTCGTTTTGCATTCTACAGGCCCTGTCCATTTTCCTTCACAAATTAATAAAAGTCACAACGCCAAATTCGTCGCCAAACTGGAGCGAATGAACTCGAGACGTATCGCCAGCATCCAATCCGGATCCAGACCCTAAAACCTGTATAGTTTTTTTCTCCGGTACTACCACAACAAAAATCCATTCGGGGATACCGGCAGATGGTCGACACGAGCGCCCTCTAGATGCCGCCCTCGGAAAGATAAGAAGGAAAAGGGACACAAAAAATTAAAAAATAATCTTTTCAGTTTTACCTAACCCACAACATGGCGACGATGGATTTGGATTGAGAAAGAGGTCGTGGTGTTACGTTTTTCGACCGCACACCTGTGTACATGTGGTGGTACAGACCGGGATACTCCAGCCTCCTGCCCTTCGAGAAACATGGAAGTGGGTGCTTGAAGCGATGTGCGAAGTGCCCGCTCAGACAAGGGTGAGTATTGGAACGCATTTTTGGTTCTCTATCGATTGAGCTCTGCCTGCTGTAGCGGTTGGGTGCGTTCTGATCGTGGTCATTCGACAGACACCCCCACCCTCACCCCCCAAGCATCTCGAGTGGCTCCCGCAGGAGCAGTTTTACGACTCCTAATAAGAGCCGTGAATCACAACGTGCGAGGGGATGCTCCAATTTACATCCAACACTTTAGTTTAGATTCCCCTGGAAATGCGATCCAGTCTGGGAGCACGGAGAAGGAAAGAATTCGGTTCCTAATTTTTGGAATTGTTGAATACGACTTCAGAATGTGTCATATCGTCTGTGGATAAAAACAAGATCTTTTCCTTTTTTTAACTCTTAGGATCCAAAAACTGAAAATGCTAGAATTTCTAATGATTTTATGTGTTTTTGTATTTCCCCCATGCATGTTCTGATGTGTATTATCAATAACGATATATTTATGCTGCTATTTCATCCGAATTCAGTAGTTAATATGATTTATTTGCTTTCGTGATTCATATCCAGAATTTGCTAACTTTTTTTTGAATTTTTATAGAATTTCTATATTACTTTATGTGTATCTCTTCCATAGAAGTCCTGATTAGTATTGTCAGTACCAACAAATTTAAGCTTCTGTTGTATTCGAATTCAGTATTTGATAAGTTTTATTTGCTTTCGTGATTTATATCCTGAATTTACTAACTTTTTTGTCGTCCTCACTCAGCACTTCCTGATTTATATTATAGACATACACAATTCCATCCATTTTTAAAAGGATTTTCATTGAAATACCCCCTTTGTCGGAACTGTGTTATTTAAAAATTTCAATTATCCACAGTTTTAATTGATTTGTTATTCTTTTTTATTCTACAAAAGTGCATCCAGGGAAGCATTTTTGCAATAGCTTTAAATACAGTTACTCAGTGATTGATGCATTTATTTCCAAGATCTGAAGATTCTTTTCATGTATTTCCATTCGTTTTATTCTTTTCATCCCTCTCATTCATGTCTGAATATTAGTTTTTGAATCTATATTTTAATATCTTTAGAGTAAGGTTGATAAAATTGAGAGATTTAACAGATGGCAGTTAAGCTGATTATTATTTATTTCGTACAGTTTACCTAAAAGTATTTCATCAACTTCCCCAACATAAACAAGCGCGATATGTAAGGAAATATGAATTTTTGACAACAGTCTTGCAATTTCTCTAACTGATATTTAATGTGTTTTAATATGATGGATGCTATTCTTAAAACTTCTCTATATGATACTAATTCATATAATATCATTTCAAATATTTATTTAAAAAATCAATTGTAAAATGATCCTTTAGGTTAATTGCATCTCTTTGTTTCAGAACATTTTAGAATTTTTTGATTAAGTAAAAGTATCTAAAGTATTTAGCAGGATGGAAAATTAACTTTTAAACTTCTAAACTGTGTTCTTTCTGATATTAAATAGAATAATTAAAGAAATCCGCACAATTGTATTAGTTTTTTTGTTTTGATAGACCGGACCTATTAATATTCAAATCCTAATTTTGCGATCCTTTTAAGAAATATTTGTGCACTTTTGTTTATGATATGCATGTTGCTTTAAATAGATTAAGCTAAACTAAAATGCCCTTTTCAGCATTAGGTGCATGTTATTTGGCAAAACGAGAAAATAAAATGTTTCAGAAATTTGAAGCAACATCAGTTTTAATTAGAATTTTTAAACATTCTAATCATTTTTAGCAGTCTAATTTGATTGCCGACTGAGCTCCAATTAGTATTTCAGAAATAGTTTCATTTTTCTTTGTTTATTGCAGAGTTATATTTTAAAAACTATAATGATTGTGTTTATTTTTTATAAACTATCATACGTTTTATACTGTTTGACTTACTTTAAACTTAAAAACGTTTCTCAAAATGAAAGAGAAAAACACAAGATTTGTTCAGTTAATAATTTACATCTTAAACATTTTCATTCCCTTTCAATAGCGACACATTTTTCTTCACTACACGAGCAAGAACAGTTCATGATTTTTCTTAATCATCACATGATAAATGAACAGAACTAAAATACACGTACATTTAGTGTCAAGTTCTGTAGAAATTTCACCATTCTAGGCTATGGAGCTGCTTTGTTAGTAAATATTTCTATCGTTTTTTATTCGGGAATATTTTCCCAATTAAAATACAGTACAAATCAAAACATTTTTATATCGTACTATTGCATCTCTAAAAATAATTTAGTTGATTCTTAGACTGCTAATTTATTCTTTGTTTTTAAATATCTCTTAATTTCTTTAAAAGTATTTATTTACCAACTCAATACTTATGATTGATTATTTGTGTTTCTTTTTCCTACTGATATTGGGTAACTTTTTTAAATCGAAATGTCATCTCTTTTCTTGCCTAATTTGTCATCAAATATCTATATTTTATGCCTTACTATTTGTTTCATCACTTTTATTATGGCCAACAATTTATTTATTCATTTATTGATATAGCTCTATGACGGCAATAATGATACTTTATGTTATTATACATGCTATTTAAATGAATTTTTTATCCAAAAAAGTTACGCAATCTTTTTATACAGTATTTCAGTAAATATAAATTTTACTATTAACTAATTAGTGTAATAAAAAATAAATTATTCTTGACAATGCATTCCTTTCTTCTGCGACTGATATTGATCGAGTTATGAAGGATTGAAAAGCCTTTTTAGCCAAATTTTGCCATTAATTCCTCACCTCGAGGAAAATATTCTGAGATTATTTTGAAACTGAAATTTGGGTTTTTGTGTTATTAATTTAGGTACTGTGTTGAAAGTTTTTTCAAATATTTTTCTCGATTGATTATAGCTTTAAAAATATCTTTAATATTTTATTATTTTTTATCAATATCTTTATCTACGTAATGATCATATTTTTATAGTTATTTTAATTAAATAATTACATACCTTGTATTTTAAAAGGGCAGTAATTAATTTATCCTTTCAATTAAGCAAGCAATTTATATTTTTAGTTTACGAATGTAAAACCTATGATATTATCAAAAAGAGTGGAGAAGCACAAGCACTCCTAAATTAAAAAATAGATGAGAAACTGCTTAGATTATTAAGATCAAAATATATTAATAGCTTATTGACTATCAAAGCAATAATCAGCAGAGAAACGAGGATCCTTAAATCCTTCTTCTATGATACAAAATTTATCTTTTAATTTAAATTATAATTATTTTTTCATTGGTGATATATATATATATATATATATATATATATATATATATATATATATATATATATATATA
>JAOUZG010031395.1:608864-639843 GCA_026289955.1 Argiope argentata
ATATAACTTAAATTAATACGTTTGTCAATGTTCCTTACATATTTTTTCACCGGGCTAAAAATTAATTACAGTTTACCTACAAACACTAACAATACCAGAATGTTCATAAATAATAAGCATAGAAAAAAATGCTGTGACAAACAAACAATGCTTTACAAACAATGCAATTGAGATATATGAGAGATTACAAGTTATTATGCTCTAAATTTTCTTGATAAAAGATATCTATCTATGAATACCATTTTCGGATTTTTTAATCGTCTCAGAAAAAGTGTCTGTGCGGGATTTTCTGCTCGGATTAAGTTACTCGGATTGAATTAGCTCTTTGCATTTCTGATGAAATTCTTTTCGGTTTTGTTCTCACCCAACTCGAGACTAGCTTACGAGAAATCGGCAGAGCGTGTGAGTATTCAATATCACAAGAATGGAAAACTTTATGCAAATGCTGGGAATATTGATAACTCTCGATATCGAGAAATGATCTATCACCAAGATCAAAACAATGTCTGGATCTTTGCACTTTAATATTATTGCACATTATTACGAAATGAACTATCACCAAAAGACCGAAACGTCTTTACAGCCTTACGTTGCAAAATATAGTGAAATGAGCTATCAACAGGATATCAAGATGACGTTTGGATAGTTACAATTTCGTTTTAAATAAACATGGGAGATTTTTAACTTTTTTTTGAATGAAAGTTTGTGGATTTTTGGAGTGTCCAATCACGAGAGAAGGATGTATTAACACTGATTTAAGTCACTTTTTGATGAAAAATTATTTTCATAACAAAGCCCCAAACCAAAGCATCCGAAGGTTGGTCTATAAATATGTAGCACTAAATAAATAGACTTCTTTGATTACACTATTCTTCTTCGATGACATTTTAATGTCTGCTACATATGTTGCGGCTTTGATTGAACCATCGCCCAATTATTTGGAGAAATCTGTTTCGAAGAATCTTTGGAAATTGTCAAATTAGTTATTCCAACATGTCTTTGAGATAATTACTTTACATTCTAAAACAGTTGGAAGTGACATTTGTTGGTCCTTGGGAAAGGTCACTGCAATTACGTCCAGCTTCATTATATTAATGCCTTTAAAATGACTTAAAATACATTGGTACAAGAAATAAAATCTACAATGCGACTAGGTTTGATAAATTTTACTCTTAGGGAACATAGATTTGTTGCACCATTTATGCTGAATACCGTCCAAGGCGAATTTATTTTAGGTGCATGATAATTTTTTCAGAAGGAAGTCCTTTCGATCAAATATAACGGTATAGGGATTTTTAAATTTTAAGACCAAAGAATAACAGATAATATCCATTAATCACATTTTCAATATTAGTTTATTTTATAATAAATTGGCGTAGTTTCTATTTCTATTTTTTCGAACATGTAATACATTTACATTATCATTTATGCAAGAGTTGAATATTTGTTTCCTAACATTGCTTGAAAAGAGAAAAAAAATTACAGTAACCATTTTAAATGTATACACACTCTTTTTTAAAATTATTTCTTAAAATAAACTTTTATACATCCCCTTCCCAAATTGAACAGTTATAACTGATCAATTTTAAGGAAAAATATTGGATTTTTTATCATACATTTTATAGCATCCAAACTGTTTACCTTAAATATGCTTGATAAGACTGAAAAACAGTATAAAAATTAAAATAATTAAATTTTTCGGTAATGTGTTTACTGAATCAAATAACATGAAATATCTTTTCCGTTACTTGAAGCCTTTTTCATATCGCGATTATATATCTATTTTTCAAGGTTGAGATATGAGATATTAGGTCATGATGTGAGTGAACACTTTTTATGTCTCCGATCAAATAAATAAATTGATTTTGGGTCTTTATTGCAATTCCTCATAATATTAAATCATATGTAACAAAAGATGTTCTTATAAATAATTACTAAGAAAATAATTAAAGTTCTATATGTTCTATTTTTCTCTGATTTAATAATAACAAGTATTTTACAGAGGAGTAATAAGTTAAATATCTAGCCCATATTTTTGAGTCAATAGAAAATAATAAGTGAAAATTTATGGTATTAGCAATTTCCAATATATATGCATGTCTTTGCTTTATTTATGAAAAAGAACGCCTTTTGTTTTAAGCTTTAAAATGTGTATAATAATGATAATATTAAAAAAAATCATTAAGTAATTAACAGGGTATATAGTATTAAATAGAGTGGTATCAAGAAATTGTGAAATTTTTCCTCCTTGAAAGATTTGTTGTTATTTCCACTCTGCATTAATTCGTAAAATAGCAATCGCACAAAAATGGACATTTATCGGAAAATTAATCTAGTAAACCTTATTTACATTTGTATATAACAATTTATTGAAAAATAATAAATCTTCAACTGTACAATAGAAAAAATACGTGAAATATTTAATAACCAATCATTTTTAGGGTTATTACTTTGGAAATTTTATTTTTTTAAAAAAATATCCTTTGAACTGTTACTTCTAAAAATAAATTGCAATTCTAAAACAAATAATAGCTGTAAGCATTTTTTCTGAGAAAGATGAAAGTCATATGTTTCTTTCTTTTTCTGTTATTTACAAAAAAAATTCTTTCTCTTATACGAAATATTTATTGAGAAAGTATTGCATATATCAAACTCGAGATTTTATTGAATATTTACTTTTCAGGCCTCCCGGGGTCCAAATCATATTTTTTCCTGTAAGTGAACACAATAAAACCCAAACGTTTTGAGATAGATGGAGGAAATTTGATATTTGGATTTAGCGCCACATTTGAAGTTTATATTCTAATCACATTTTGAATGATAGCAATTCAAATAATCTGTCCGACTGCATGAATAGAAATAAAAAATATAATAACAAAGCGTAAAGAGCAAGAAAAATAAAATTGTGTGCGCAGGTTTAACATCTGAAAGGTAGAATCTTATTCTACTTTCCGAAGAAATCTCAGAAAAAGTTGACCGTCAATGGCTATTTAAACATAATTACTTCAGTAATGGGATTTTAATTACTTCAGTAATTGCGGTCAAATGTCGGAGTTTGCTTTCAGGTTTTGGGATAAACTTCCATCTAAAATATAATTTCAATTTTTGGTTCTTGTGTATAGATAAAAAAAAAATTCTACAAACGTTATCGAGAAATTCAATAGAAATGCTGGATGCGTCAAAGATCATGTTTCGTAACTATTCTTCGCCAATGCCACTGAAAACATTTGAGACCGAAGGAGACAGAAGGCAAAACAAAAGAGTTCACAATTTTATGCCAGAAGAAGACGATTACACTTTAATTTGAAAATATGCTAAATAGCTTCGAAGTGAATTCGTAGAATGCGTTTTTCTTATCTCACGGATATTTGACAGAACTATTTTTCGGTGCATTCGATAACTGCTATTAGCTAATAAGCTCTGTTTTGTTATTTTTTCATAGGAAAAAATGTCTGAACCAAAATGTGTCATAATTTCTTCACAGTTTTAAAAGTGGCACTGTGACGAAACCGTTTGAACATTTCCATCATGAATGTTTTGTAATCATGATTGGGTTTATATTGAAAAGTTGCACTGCATTACACTGAAGTGACAAAAGTCATGGGATGACTGTTAATATCGTGTCTGTCCTTCTTTTGCCCGGCGAAGTGCAACAACTCGAATGTCATGGAGTCCACAAGTCGCTGAAAGTCCTCTGCAGGAATATTGAGCCATGCTGTCTGTATAGACGTCCATAATCGTGAAAGTGTGGATGGTGCAGGAGTTTGGGCACGAACGGACCTTTCGATGATGTCCCATAAGTGCTCAATGGGATTCATATCTAGCGATCTAGGTGGCCATATCATGCGCTGGAAGTGTCCGGAATGTTCTTCAAATCAATCGCGAACAGTTCTGGCCCGGTGACATGGTGCATTGTCATCCATAAAAATCCCATCGTTATGTGGGTACGTGAAGTCCATGAATGGCTGCAAGTGATCTGCAAGCAGCTGACCATAACCATTACCAGTCAATGATCGGTTCAGTTGCACCAGAGGACCGAGTCCATGGCATGTAAAAACAGCCCACACCATTATGCAGCCGCCACCAGCTTGAACAGTGCCTTGCTGACAGTTTGGGTCCATGGCTTCGTGGGGTCTGCGCCACACTCAAACTCTACCATCAGCTGAAATCGTGACTCATCTGACCACGCCACGGTTTTCCACTGGTCTAGGGACCAGTCGATATGCTCACGATCCCAGGAGAGTCGCTGCAGGCGATGTAGTGCTGTCAGTAAAGGGACTCGAGTCGATCTACTGCTGTCATAGCCCAAGGAAGACAAATTTCGCCGCACAGTCCTATCGGACACGGCCCTCGTTCGTCCCACATTGATTACTGCAGTTATTTGACGTAGTGTTGCCTGTCTATTAATATTGACCCTTCTACACAGACGTCGGCGGTCTCGGTCGTTAAGTGCAGGTGGTCGCCCACTGCGCTGTCCATGATGGGATGGGATGCCTGAAATTTCATACTCTCGGCACACTCTTGATACTGTGGATCTCGGAATGTTGAATTCACTAACGATATCCGCAATGGAATGACCCATGCGTCTAGCTCCAACTAACCTTCCACGTTCAAAGTCTGTTAATTCTCGTCGTGCCGCCATAAATCACGAAAAACCTGTTCACATGAATAACTTGAACACAAATGAAAGCTCTGGAAAACGAACTGCGCATTTATACTTTTTCGCTGCGATACTACTGCCATCTGTTTATTTGCATATTGCTATCCCATGACTTTTGTCACTTCATTGTATAAAAAGATTTGAGTAATGTTTATTATAAAATTACAAGAAAAACCTATTTATTTATTTGGCACGGACAAATTGTCACTCTCCAGATTCCACAGGAATAGCGATAAAGGTCTCTCAAAATCTGTGATGTTGTTTTCGCTCTGCAGACATTCAGTATATTTTAATAAAATCTGTCGAGGGGATTAGATTAAAAACTTTTTTTCAGAAATAATAAATTTCAATCAATTTTCTTATTTCAATTTTTTTCTTATCCCTCCAGACCAGGGGCGATAGAAAAAAAAGTACAGCCCTCTCTCGATTTATCAGTGGACATATTAAAAACCTGACTTTTCACTTGGGGCAAAAGTATTTCCAGGACTGTCATTGGTGTAAGAGTGCTCCAGTTTCTCCCACTCACATTTTAAATTGTCTAAATTTTAGAAAGCATGAAATACTCACTCAGTTTCATTTGTGGAACTTTTGGAAATATAGGGTTTTATGGGAATGGCCTAGCACTGCTGGGCCATCTGGGATTAGTAACTACAACAACTTTTTTCTTAGTTCAATTTTTCTCTGATAACATAGGAAATCGTTTTCAGTAATTAGAATTTCTTTGTTCATTTCGAAAGCGAGCGTAATAAAGAAAAGCATTAAAAAATTGTTCAAAAATTCTAAATGTTATTTGAATTTTTAAACTTTGATGTATATATTTGCTGTCATCAAAGTGATTCCAAAGTGAATGCCATGTATTTAGTTATTAAAATTCAGTGACATCATTAGTGGCCCATTACCTTGAGGCCTCTTTTTCAATGCATTACTTTAGTTCGAAATTTTTATATGATGTAGAAAAATTTTAAGAAATAAGTTTTAACAAAGTAATTATTACTTTTGAAGTAAGTTTCATGGATTAATTGAAAATAAGTTTTCTGAATTTTATTTATATTAATTCTCATTCCCGCACGTAAAAATTCACAGAATTGAACTAGAATTGAAAAAAAAAAAGAAATGGAAGTTCCATGATTAACCCCTTAATCTATGATTTACATTCTGTTGTTGTTACAAATCGCACTTGCCATGGACAAGCAAACTGACGTCCATCAGCTGTTTTAAACTGAATGAGCGTCTCTTGCTTTTGAAGTAGCGCCAACAAGGGCCAAGAGTACGATTTAGATACATACTTATCACATTCGCTTGTGCAGCCTCTTCTTACGATGGGGAGGGCATACGATCATACACCTCACATACAGTATACAGAAGAACAACCATACCCTACCCGGGACTAGAACCCAGGACTCCCAGATCACGAAGAAGACGCTCTACCTCTGTGCCAGATCGCCGGTTAAAAATATGTGAACTAAATCTTCAGTTGCGAGACTCGGACATAAGACCAGAAAATAAGCTGAGAACCAGGCGTCACTCTACACACCATGTCACACAGCTCCGGATTAACATTCTGAAAGTTTTGGTCTAAAGTGTAAATAAGGTCGCGCTGACTAACAGCTGATTTCGTGCTTGAGAAAATCTATTCTAATTTGCACGTGCACACGATTTATGGAATGTAAGTATTGTGTATAAGACATAACTAGGTTTAATTGTGTTGGGAATTTGATAGGCAATTACAATCTGATATAATAATTGTGGTTGATATCCAAAATAATTATTATCAATCTCTAAAATATAACATAAACCAACAAATTTTTTTGTAGTTCCGGCGCGATCATCGTACTATAGGCTATGCGCGTGATAATTTCTCTAGATCCGATCATCGTATTTCGGGCTATACTCATAGTTGTAGGTTAAGGGGTTAAAAATAACAACGTAAGTTGAGATGTTATTGTTGCATCTATTTATGAATGTTATATTATATTTTTTATACCAATTTTCCCAAGCAACGTACGAAGCCTCTATAGACGGCTTCTTTTAAAAACGCACTTTACATATCAAACGTTTGTTGTTTTGACTGTGCCATTGTATTCGTCTTGCCATGCAAGACTTCCAACATTGTTTTGAAAGTGTAATACATTGTTGTGGAATAATAAATTTGTTTTTCGTTGTTTTTTTTTTACTTGATATATTCTTTTATTTTATGTAATTCACTGACAGAACGCCATTTTATTCTATTGTAAAAATTACTAATATTTTTATACCTGGCCTTTTCTTAATTTTTTAAATTTTTTAACACTCTTTGGTACATTCTGTATACAAGAATAAAGTACTAAAGTGAAAAAAAACGGATACTCAGTGAAAAACAGCAGAAAGGGTGAAAATCGAGGAAGCTTTGAACATTCTTTCTTATTGAAATTAGAGTAAACTGAACCCTTAATTATAGAAATTACAATAGGCGAAAATACATAATTAATATCGTAGTGTTTGTGTAAATGTAGTAAGTAAAATGATAAAATATATTGTAAAATAAACTTAAAACATTTTTTTAAAAATGATTAAATAAAAAAAATTGTGTTGTTGTTGTTACTAATGGCACTTGCCATGGACAAGTCTAGATTTTTTAAGGCAGGGGTGACATTAAGTCGATCATGATGACTTTAGTTTACTACCGAGTAACCAACTGTTTACGACCGAGACATTTTGGGGTAACCATCTTTACTGGCAATATGTAGTTTAAGTCTTCTAATATTTATAACTACGAGAACTAACTTAAGTATGAAAAGGATTTTTTAATGTATACTAATGTTTTTAATATTAAATGCCTCATTTGATTTTATTATATCTCTGACCATTATTATTATGCTTTTAGATAAATACATATTCCGTATTCACTATTAAATAATAGTAAGCATAGTAGACCAATACATTGAGTGAACTGCAACATCTTGAAAAATTAGAAGTAGCCTCTATTCTGGAAAATATGCCCATCTCTGATTTAAGGAAAATATTAATGCACTATTCACTAGTGCAAAGCCTTTGTTGGCGTGCATATTATACACATCAGTATTACCATTCCAAATTTTGAAAGCCATCTTATCATTCTTGGGAAAATTAGACTCTCTCATAGTTTCACGGAGCATTTTTTGAAAAACAAGTATTCTGTTAATAAAAAAACTGAAAAACTGAAGAAGCATTAGATGACCCTGTCGTGTGTGCAATAAACATTCCAAGTTTTTTTGTCAGTTAACTCCGTGTGTGCGATGTGATGCGGAAACGCGTAATCCATCTCAGCGTTGGAAAGTGAGCCAACAAGTAGCAAATAATGACATGCATTAGTCAACTGGTAGCCATAGGCGCAGGTGTCACCACGAACATGCATGTCAAAAAGAGTTCTCTTAATAGGTCCTTTTGCAATCTTTTTTGAGCAGTTCCCATTTTAAAAACTAACTCAGATTCTTTATTGAAATCTCATTAAAAATTATCAGAATTTTCAAATCATATTTATTTTATATGTGGTATTTCTATGAATAGTTTTTTTAAACTTTTAAGATTTTATACAATTTATTTGCCTACAATTTCATCTCATAGGGGTGCCCATAACTTATTTGGACAAAAATACTAGTAGAGATATTTTCAGCACCGCAAGAACTCGTTTTGAAATCCAATTCCCTTATTTATGTAAGCCTAAAACGTGTTACATTTGAAGACGAGGCACAGGCATTTACCCACTAGTTTCTTTCTAAGGAAAGAAGAGAGAAGGTGCCAATTCGTGGGTAGTCCTTGTTAAATGGTTTGAGTTGGAAATGGCGTGGCTTGCCACCTAAGAGCCCTGAGGATACTTCAGAAATAGACAGTAATATAACTATTCTAAAAAATATTAAAGAAGCACAAAAGGTGATCGCCAACTCCAGACTAACTTTTGGCAAACGGCGCAGAGTTCTTAAACATTTAAATTAGGAATTCTTTTTCCTTAGATCCGGGAAGTGAACTTAAGACTTTCATTCCTTGTTGTCCGGCAATTCTTCTGTTCAATAGAATCTGGTATCCGGGAGTCCAGGAGTTCTTGACGGATTCCTGAATGAATTAATTTAAGCGAGACAGGACGTAATTGGCTGATGGAGCGGGTAAGGAGGAGGGGGCGAGCTCTTTGATTTTGTGGGTAAGGAGGGAGGTGGGAGGGTTCTAATCAATGCAAGTAACCTGGACAACGGCGAGTTCCGCCTTTCGGGACGCTTTAGAAAAGCAGTTTCCTTTCTGCGCTTTTGCTCTTGTTCGGAACTCTCAGAAGAAGAATATCTGTTTATTAAGGAAAATAAGAAGAAGTCGTCGGATTTTGCATTGGGGAAGACGCAGAGTTTCGTCACCACGGTATTCTACGTCCGTAACGATGTTTGACCCAATAAACATCAGAAAAATTGCCGACACCATAAATTAATAACAGAGAAGATTTGCTATTTCTGATTTTATATGTGACCACCTTATAAAACGAAAAAAAAAACAATTGAATAAGAACAAAAATAGAAATGTGGTAGATATGTTCTGCATAGAAGGGTTATCCCTTCTATGCAGAAATGAGAACATTTTTAGTAAAACCTCTGATTTCTGATTTACTCGCGATTCTTTTCTTTTTCTTTTTTTGTTTATTGAATTATAAACACTTATTCTTTTTGTAATTCTAGTGCATGTTTTTCGTAGGTAACTCATGAATAGTTTGGGAAGATCTTTGTTTTATATGCACAGCTTATACAATAACTCGTGCTGAATTCAATACTACTTTTGATCTACTTATACATAAAAAAATGTAGAAAATAGAAATCGAAGAAATGTAAAAATAAGAACGTTTCATTATTTTTCCATTCTAAATTAGCTTGGAAGATGGAGACAGGAATACCAACGAAAAGTGTAAATTAAAAGAGTGAGAATACAGAAGTTCATATTATATGAGATCTACTTAGTATATTTTGGAACTAAGTGTTGTGTATTGTAAGATATGTATAGTAAGACTGGTAAAAAGGCATATCAAACATGCCATTAAAAGTGTATTTCGTAATAATAATCAAATCTCATTCCCAAATTCTAATAATAATTACTGTGAAATCCTTGTTGTGGTGGTGTTTTCTCTAGTTAGTCTTATGATGATAGAGAAAGCATAACCGCTTCTACTGAGGAACCTTACTCGTATATAAACTTTATTTCTGGAAAATAGCCTTATGACACTAAAGTCAAAATAACTGTAATTCCATTAATTGAAAATGGGTTGTATGAAATAAAGGCTCTGTTGCGTGAGTGTGTGGTTGTGGATGGTGGTGGTGGTCTCTACTTATTCTTTGGACGGAAGGGAAGAAAAGGGAAAAGTTTCAATAGCTAGTCCAAGCGTAACTTCTAATCGTTGATAAAACTGAGATCGGCCCACCAGTTTTTTAATTGAGAGCAAAATTTCATAACTATATTCACAACCATCCAAAGAGTAATCATTACCGAGAATCAAGTAATTGATCTTTTAGAAATAAATATTATATTTTTGTTACACTTGTGAAAAATCCGCCAGCAGCCAATCCGATCTCAAACAGCAATCCTTTGCTAAGGTGCACTTCTGCCTCTCACTGTTAATGGTCCAACCTACGAGCAAGAGGGAGATGGGTACACATTTTTCTGTCGTCTGTTTCCACAGCTTCCTGTTGCCTTAACCCTTAGTCCATCGATGGACATCTGGGCTGTCATAACTTAATACATATTATATCATCCCAGACGCTAATCCTAGAGAGATTCTCTAAACTGAATCGTTTATCGCATCAACCATACTCAAACCGATAATTGATTCCCCTTATTATGGAGTCTCTTAAAAAATTCTACTTGAATTTATTTTGAAGTCTGGGGTAAAACTGAAAATTTGGTAGTCTACATCGGAGCAATCCGCTTTCCATTTATCCAGCAAACAAGTTTTTGAGTCGATGTCTGTAAACGTTTTTCTCTTCCCTCCCCCTACAGAGCAAAGGGGGCACTCTCTTTGGATGCTCATTTAACCGTAAGCACCACATTATGAACCTGAAAAAATACTCCTTCGAGATCTCAGCCGCCTAGATACAAGAAAATGTTAGATTTATAGATCTTAAATTCGATTCCTTCAAATGGCAACACCACCATCGATCCGAACTATGGCAGGTCCAGGACCTAAGATTCCGGGGCGTATATTTCATTCCCCCATTTCCCACTCCTCCATTCTTTCACCGAACGCCGTCAGAATATTTTATTCGAAGTGGGTCGGTTTAGATGACCGAACACCCAAGTCAGGGCACGTACCAGAAAATGGCCAATGGCGAGAGGGGATATTATGAATGATTTTTATTTCTCTCTCTGTGTGAGCAGCGTTTTTTTTTTCTTCTTTTCTAGCAAAAAAGTATCAAAAGGAGGAGGAGCGGAGAGTGATCGCTTGTCCTGGCCAGGGTTTTAAGTCGCCACTGACCCGCGGTCAAAGGAGTGGGGTTGAATTCGGATGAGGGGAAGGTGCGGAGGTGTGCTGGTGCATTATTCATTAGTTGGTTCCGCCGCGTGTTTGGAGGTGTTGGGGTGGACACATGAAATCTGAAGAATGCCGCCCGGGTCTAATATCCCCACCCCCCGCCTCACACATTTTCTTCTTTTGAGACGAGTTTAATGAAACGAATAAAAAAGACAGAGCATCGTGAAGTGGAAATTTATAGCCGCTTATTATTTTGGGACATTTTGGGACACGACTATAGAAATGCTATAGTACACAGGCAGACGTTCACTGCTACTTAAATAAAGGGAAAATGATTTTTTTAAAAATAAAATTGAAGAATTAATTGAATAATAATAATAATAATAACAAGTGTGCGTATATGATCAGGAAAAATACGGGATTTCTTCACCCTGCATCAAAGAACCTATAATCTTGTAGAAACCCTTCGATGATCGGCATTCGAATAAATCATTGGCCGGCAAAGTGAAGCTCCAGAGAGGCATGAGGCTCTTTGGCAAAGGCACACTGGCACATTGTTCCTGTCTTTGATCATTGTTCGCATTAATAAACATTTAATATGAAACTTAGATTTATTTAGTGTACTACTTATTTAGTGTAATAAAAGTTTACTAAACAAGCAGATTTAGCTCCCTATTTCTTTTTCAAATTGTTGTAATATCACATTTGGCTCTTTGGCTGGTAAGTTTGCCGACCACTGGAATAAAGCAACCGCCATACAGCGGTACTCGAAGTGACATCAAAATAAAGTTTCTTAAAAATAAGTTATATAAAAAATATCCGGAAGATGAAGTAGTTATGGAACTGATTTTCTTGAACACCAATAAATCCTATTCAGAGTAATAAGTTATAAAATTTATGGACAGTGTGATCATAAAACTATTCGCATGAGAGTCTAATTTTTAGAAATTAGATTAAATTTTGACTACAATTAGCGTTTTTTGTGATTTTAATTTACCCTTAAAAGTAAAATTTAAGCAATAGAATTTTTGGTCTGTTAAGCTACAATTGACCATCTAAGTCTGTATAGGAAAAAGCCATTTGGCTGATGATAATCATCAAATCACCCTCTGTGAATCTTAAATTATGATTAGGATATCAGTTCACAATCATTCCTATATCCTTCATCTATGAAACTCATACAGCTGCAGGAGATTCCAATCTCAAAAGAAAGATTCCTTTAAAACTGTTTTAGAGATTTATCTCCAAACTTTGAAATAACATCCATGTTTTCAAAATTAGCTACCTTATAAATTTCAAAAATTTATTTTTACATGCATTTTAGAATTTTTATTTGCAGAAATTTTTTCAAAAATCCGAAAACACAATTTTTAATTCTTTGCTGGTCTATCTAGCTTTGACAAAAACAGTTGATAAACATTTGGAGATAGATGATTAAAATTTGATACACGGTCTTTGTATCAAATTTTGGTCAAAATCCGTTAAGAGAGAGTCAGTCTGTCAGGCTGTTTGAATATAAGTTAAAGAAATGATCATAAAAACGAAGAAAGCTAGATAAATAAAATTTGTTACAAATACTTAACATCTGTAATGGAGAAGTCTCTCAAATTTTGAATAAAATCCAAAGGGGTATCTGTCTCTAATTTCCGAAACATCAAAATGGAGTTAATCTAAACGACTTGAAATGACTTAAATACGTAAAATTTGGTACGTTATTTTGTGATTATAAGTATAGTTTTATATCAAATTTTTGTTTCAGTAGATTGGAAGAAACGCGATTAAAGCACAAATTTGATTTTTGGGTACTATTAACGGTTCTCATAGCAATCTTAAAATTTAAAAATGTCATTTTGGATGCGCTGATTGAACTATTAGGTCAGTCCAAAGTTTCCATGTTAAGATGGACGGAAGTTTCTTCATTCAAGCAAAGTTTAAAGAAAAGAAGGAACAAATCACATGGAGCAAAAAAATAGTAAAATTTAATGCAGACCAAGTAAATTTAAATTATGACAATCAAAATTTATCTTACGATAATATGTAATATCAAACAGAATACCTTATATCAGAAATTTATCAGTTTTGTCGTTATCATATTGTCAATGCTGTGATTATTTCAAAATATCATTACATTTAAACTCAACACGAGATGAAAGTTTGTTATAAGATATATTACCATTGACTGGTATCAGATGTATTGCCTTTCTAACTTTTTCTTTCTTACAAAAATGACGGGAAAATGTGATGACATTAAATGGCGATCAAATTAATTAAAATTCTGTGGAATGGGTCATTGTACTGAAGTTGAGTTTTACCAACCTTATCATAATTCATAATTTTTCATGATTGTTTTGAATAATTTACACTATATGCTGTTGATGCTTGTTTGCACAACATCTTTTAAACTGTTAAATATGTCAACCTTTTTTCAAATACCTTCAATTTTAAATTGAATTTCTCGGGCATTGTGGCCCGGTGATAAGGCCTCGATTCGTGAGTTGTGAGGTTTTAGTTTTGAGACCCGATTCCACCGAAGAACTGTCTTCTAAGGGGGTCTGTTGTACGTTAAGTCCGTCAGGGACAAACGTCCTCCCGCTGGTGGGGAGAGTGGGATACCAACTCAGGTGTCGTCTTCGTCATCTGACAGTGGTTAAAAATGACGAGGTTCGTCCCCAAATAGCCCTAGTGTTGCTTTGCAATAGGACGTTAATATAACTAAACTAAATTTACATCGAATTTCGTATCTCATTAACAGTTGTACAAGTTCTGAATTTTTGGCATCATCTAAAAATATGTTTGAAAAATCTGCTACTTTTCGGATAGTAAACTGAATTTTAAGGATCTTTTTTGTACCATTTCTCTTCAAACTCTTAGGAAAGTAGATTCTCCAAAGATAAAAATTTTTGTTAATTTTGGTAGAAATATAGGATAAGGGAAGAAAGTTATGGTTTCATTATACCGTTACTTTCTAGGCCACATGCAGCAGAATATAAACCTAGTTTTACTTAGTTTTAAGGGGTTTAGTTAGTTTTCTTTTCCATTTTTGAATTTGCATGTCCGTAAAATGGTGTTATGATAATATTACCAACCTCCTAAGCTCAAGAATTTCTCTTCTCTTCTCTCAGAAGGTTGCGTATTATTTATCAATCATTAGTATATGCCACTATTTAATACTTTTTTGGCACTTTTGGTAAAATTAAATGTTGATTCTGTCTATTTTAAAGTGAAAAGTATAAATTTTTTGCTCTAGATTATTATTTATTCAGAAATCATGGTACCTATATTTTCAGTTTCACTAGGCTATCTGCTATACTCACCTATTTACATTCTCTTTATGAATCGACATCGTGACACAAACACAAAAATTCTCCATGAAACTCATCGATATTTTATTCTGATCTCTTCAAGACCACGCATTTGCTGAGACAAAAATACCATTTGTCAAAATCAGCCGTAGTTATAACTTCAAAAATGCAGTTCTCACGAAGGTAACCAAAACCTTAGGACTCAAACGGACACTACAGACTTCTGACTCTGCAGTGATTCTTTATATGTTTATGCATATCATACAGATTCTCTTAATGTAATATATTAATTTTTTGCTTGCCAGTTAGTAATATCCGATCCCTATAAGCTCAACCCATTGTCACATTTGTTTAGGTATTGTTGTCCCCTCCATTTAGTTGTTATTTCTCCAAAAATTGAATACGGTCGTATGGGATTTAACACCGACAGATTCTTTCTGGAGAGCTCTGAATGGTTTATCGTCACTTTCTTTCTTTTTTCTGTTTTTACTTCCTTCAATCTTGTACTCATCCAACTGATTAGATGACTTCGTGTTATAGGCACCAGGAGCACAAGATGGCATTATGTTATGTTTCGCCATGACATTAAAGTCAAGTTTTGTTAATGAGGAAATCGGAGAATAGATAATGAATAGTTGTTATGTATTAATTTTCAACGATTTCAAAATATAAATTCAGTTTTTCTCATTCAAGCTTCAAATTTAGACAAGTATCTGTTAGAACTATTGCGACTTAATTCTTAAGCTTAAGAGGATATTTAAATTTAACCTAATCGTACATTTCTAATTAATATGCTTCATGATTTATTGTTTTTATTAAAAATAACCACTCAATGGTAAATGAAACACATAAAATTTTATACAAATTATACAAAAAAAAACTATCGATAGAAACTGAAGCTGAAATCTACGGCTTGCATTTGTAGTCAAACATGAGCAACATACATTTTCCCACTTAACTTTTTAGAAGTAAATTTGTATTTTCAGTTTTTTTTAAAAAAAATTCTTGTTTCATATCATCCAGAGGTCGAGTGAATATATATAGTTCTGATAAACTATCGAATCTCTCCAATCAATGTGTTATTCTCAGCCATAGTCTTATGCGTTAGAAATGATTTTCATTCCCACAAAACCCTTCGGACATCTGAAATGTAAGAAAATCGAGGAATCATATTTCACATGATTATAAAGTTGTGCTTCATGCAATTGTTTCAGGAGTAGGAAAATTTCTATACCTGATTTCTGATCTCGGAATGAAAGTTTCAGGAGAGTATTCGAGAATTCGCTGGCACGGGAGCATCGGTTGTCCTTTCATGAACTCTCCTTCCTCTGTGACGTCACTTTGCACCACCAAAGTATGAGAAAAATGAACTCGTTGCATTAGCTGAGGAAGAAAAGATTCCCTTTCCATAATGAAATTGAGATGACTTTTGAGACTGTAAAAACATTCAGTGTTTCCCTGCGTATATCCAAGGTACATCTTAAATGAAATTTTTCCAAGTACACATAAGTCAAATCCTTTGGTTAATAGCGATCAAATGATTGTGCTTCTCCCTCTCTTCTCGATTGTTACCACTTGAAAAGCCTTCCACTATTTTATAAACATGAGGTTATCTTTATATAATCTAATAGCTGACTAAAAGTATTTACATTTATCACCATAATTATAATAATGATGAATTACTGAAATTATTACACCATAATTATATTAACAGAAAAATGCAGAGTTCATGCGTCTGCCTTACACTTTGCTATGATAATGTGTTCCTTTTCGCATAGAAACTTCGAATGAAACAATTATTGTAATATTCGACATTTTCCCCTCAAAAATACAATTAGAGCATAGCGAAAATGTGTATCAAATGTCCTTTTATTAATAATGGTATGAGCCCTAATCATTCGAAGATCAGGTTCTCTACCGTAAAGGCCATATCAGTTCAGGTTCTGTACTGGTTATACCATGCTCTGTAAATGCACTTCTAGATCTAAAAGTTTAATTGTTATATTAAACTTTTATCAGGTATTATATTAAATGAAAGCAAACTGATGAATAGATTAAATAAACATATTTAAATGCTCTACGTATAGCAAAAAAGACTCATTTATATTTTTAATAAATTTAATTCAAGAATGATAGCAAATGAGAACAATTCCAGTAGCAGAAATAAATATTTATTCATTTATACTAGTTTTAATTAATTAAATATGATAATATCATTTACATTAAATCTTTTTAAATTAAAAAAATTATATTACTTACGTAAATATAAATATGGAATTTCAAAATATATATTTCATTTGGATATGCAATGCTAAAGTTTTGATAATTTGTTTATTTTCAATGACGCATTCAATAAGCTATTTCAATGTTTCAAAATTCCATTTTCGGCCCGTAAATTATGTAAATGATATAACACAAACTGCATTATTTTGCATCATAAATTCCATAAAACATTGATTTCTTAAATAATATTTAAATCTGACGTAAAGCCAATTGGCTTGACAATTTTCTAGCATATTTATGTAATATGACTGGTTTTGTATTTGATTTCCCTTTATAGCGAAAAAAAATAGTGCACTAATATTTCAAAAATGATATTTATTTCACAAATTTAATTAATATATAATATTTGTTATAATATGTTAGGTGTTGAATATTAAAAGATTAGAAGTTAATTCAAATAAAAATCCATCTAATATGCTTTTTTCTTTTTATTACACTAATAAAAGAAGATATTCCAGCACGTTTTCTTTTCTTTTCTTTCTAAGTTTATCTATTCAGGGACTAGAATTACATGACCATAAACGAATTTAAAAAATAATGCCAGCAAGAACAGAAAATTGTTTTAATGTTGTTAGCACACTACTCCCCTACATGTACACCCTCCCAAACATGCACATGTTGTTCTTTCTCCCTGATGTAGAACTTTAGCAATTGTAGCCCCGGAGATATTTAGCGGCACTTTTGAATCCAGTCGACCCTCTGTCCCCGAGATCTCGCGGTGGTGATCAAAAATGGCGGAAGAAAGATGCTGACAGATCTCCAGGAATGGATCCGAGAGTCAGATCATTTTACGGAACGCGTTCTGGATCCCGAAGGGAGGATTCCCGTGCCTGTAATGGAGATGTCTATTCATGAGGGTGGAGATCGTGTTCTCTCTTCCGATATGCAACTCCCCTGACAGGTTCTGTTGCCACCGAGAAATACATAAGGAAAAGAAGTCTTCCTCCCTTCTTACTCGCTGCATTTGCTGATTTGTCGAAGCACTCATTCGTCGAAGGCAATGGCACGCTCTTCAGAGGGGGGGGAGACGAAATGAGGGAATCTACGTAAATGATGAGAGATCTAAGCATTTTGCATTCCGTGCAGCATTATGCGTTGAAAGGCACGGATGCATTTTTCACCCAAAGGGACGAAAATGCCCTTTTTCTGTAAATTACAATAAAAGCAGTAAGGATTTTACGCATCTTCCGCAAAACATTAAATCTCTCTCTAGTGGTCGGACGTGATATTAAGCTAGATGATATTTCCCTTCGAGAAAATGGGAGAAAAAATACCATAGCATTAAGGCATGGAGATTATATTTTTCTCAGAAGTAATTAATCTATAAGAAACTGTAATATCGTACAGTTGTTTTGATTTTCCTATTTTCTGATTTCATTAATACTGACTATACGCTAGAAAAGCAATAGTTTGAGTTTAAAATAATAAAAATATATATTTCATCTCAAAGGGAATTAACACAAGAAATAGACATTTCGATCCTGAATACAAAACTATTAGCCGACTGTCAAGGTTTAAAAGTTTTCCAATACTTTTATAATCATGTCAGAAAATGGTGCTGTTTCGAGAATTATGTTTGTAGCGTAAAAAAAAATCTGTAGGCGAAAAAATAAAATTTTTATTATCAGCACGATCATTTAAAAAAATCAGTTTTTAATTACGTGTTGCCATTGCGTATATAAAAGCTCTAATTTAAAAAGTATAGCTTAAGTACTACAGCAAATAAAACCTAGAAAATGTCATTTTGAACACGTGATTATAAGAAATGAAATAAATAGGAAATGTGGTATTTGTATCATTTTTTTGATAAATAAATCAACGTTTATAAAATTTACTCAACTCAGAATTTTACTTTTTTTATCATGTCAGAACATGATGCTTTTTTTGACGTCAACTAAAATCCGTAGGCGAAAAATAAAAATTTTATTATCTGCACGAGCAACTCAAAAAATCAGCTTTTAATAACGCGATGCTATTTAATTTACAAAAGCTCTGGTTAAAAAACATAAGTTGATGACAACAGCAAATAAAACCTAGAAGAATGTCATTTTGAGCTCGGGATTATATAAAATGAAATAAAAATGTGATATTTTTTTTAAACAATCAATGCGAGAAAAAGTTTTTTGGATCGCTTGTAATACTAAAGTGACTCATTCAATGAAATAAATAAAATGAATAAAAACATAATTTAACGTGCACAAGCACGTGGTGCTTGGCCGTTCAAGAAATGATGTTCTGACAGGATGCATTGAAATATGCTTAGCAGATTTCATTTTAATATTTATATAAACTTTTTTTCTAATTAATAAACACATTAAATATATAAGTGAAACGTTTGTGGTATTCTGTTTTGTACAATTAAACAGCTTAATTAAGGAATTAAACTTTTAAACTATTTTGTTCATTCAGGTCCAACTTAGCCTAGTTGGGGCGCGGAGCTAAAACTTCTTTGGGACCCCTTCTGGTTTACTATTTTAGTAATGAAAAATATTCATTAAAGAAGGAAACGTAAAATAAAATTTCTTTTCAATTCGGGGGCCTCCACTTATGTCGGGTCCCGTTGAAACTGCCCCGTGTTCCTCTGCCTTAGTCAGACCCTGCGTTTATTTGCTGTATTCCAACCTTTATGATCGAAATTACAGTCATATTACGTAACGAAAACTCAAACCATCTACCTAGGAAAGAGAAAAAGAAAACCAATGACATTCATTTCGGGTTTCGCCTTGGTTTTGAATGTTTAAATTAAAAATTTAGACTTCTGAGTTAAATGGAAATTTAAGATAGCCTTTACAACAAAGACCACGCGAAGATACATACAGCCATTTCCCCATTTTGAAAATCATTCAAAAAGCAAGATATTTTTATTAATGAAATCGCTTCCCTTGCTTTAGTTGATTAGCAATGCACCAGTGTATCACACGCCTCGTTAATTAAAAAAAAACCCAGATTGTATAGTTATTTTGAGAGTGATTAGAAACAACTCAAATTCCATAAAACATTGAATTCTTAAATAATATTTAAATCTGACATAAAGCCAATTGGCTTGACAATTTTCTAGATTATTTATATAATATGACTCGTTTTGTATTTGATTTCCCTTTATAGCGAAAAGAATAGTGAACTTATATTTTATGACAGAACATTTTCTGCTCTAACAGCTTGTGCAAAGTTCTGATATTCATTTGCAGTTTTGGCTTAGCTATCATTTGTTGCATTATGTTGTTGGAGCCAAATAATTTGCATTAAGAATAAATGCAATGATAGATATCATCATCTTATGACCTTGTTACAAAATTAGATGATTTATAATAATAGCATGTTGTTGTTGTTACTAATGGCACTTGTCATGGACAAGTGCGATAACGACACTTCAGCGATTTTAATCCGAATGAGCGTCTCCTGTTTTATTTTGAAGCAGCGCCAACTAGGGCCAAGAGTACAACTTAGCTACACACTCACCACATTTGCTTGCACGTCTTCTTTTTACAGGGGAGCACATTCCCACACCTCACAGACAAAACCCAGAAGAACTGCCATGCCCGAACCGGGATGCCCAGATGATGTGGAAAACGCGCTATCTCTGTGGCAGGATGCTGGCATAATAATAATATTAATGTCATTATCCAAGTTTAATACTTTTGTTTCGTTTTAGTGATTTTTTTTCTTCAGACATAAACATACAAAACAAAAATAAATATTTTTATAGGACCCACTGAAGAATTAAACATAAATCTTTAATAAAATCTGGACACTCGATATTTCGAAGATTTCAATTTTTTTTCAAATCGTATACTATAAATTGCTATCTGTTGTTTCTGTGTATGAGATTTCCTTTGGTTGGAAACAAGGCTATTTTATGCTGAAATGCGTACCAAGTTGTTACGTGTTTCCAAATTTTTATTCTTATTTCAAATTTTTTTTCTTTATTTCAAATCGCTTTTCTCAAGGAAAGATGATAACCCGTGGAACAAAAGCATTTATACATTCTTTTTCAGTCTCTCACTTGGATTAGAAAATTGGATTAGAAATCTAATTTAGTCCTCAGTTTAAAATGCTACCAATTGGGTGATGACTGACTAAAAATTCAATTTCAGTCATCTCGATTCCCCCCCCCTTTCCCTTTCATGCAGTTTTTTTGTCCCAGAAAAGCAAGAATTCAGCAAACAGTCAATTCCATTGTTAAGCGAAAGAAGCGAAATCTACTTCTGCTTCTTTAGACGAATAAAAGCTTTTTAGTCTTTGTCGCAACTTTTCTGAAAGTCGATAAATTTTCGGCAGAACTTTCCTCCGGACCAAAATTGGTAAAACTTCTCATCAGGGTTGGCCATTTCCTATACCGGTGGTATTCAGACTTTTGCTGTGAAAAAGAGAAACTAATTTTATTGAATAAAAAAATGTGACAAAGTTCAGATGATTCTTTTTTTCAATATTTGACTTGTCTCTACTAATAAAAAACCGAATATCTTTGTTGCATATTACAAGTTATTTGATTCAGTTCTTAAAACTATGTCACATATGTATAAGTAGATTGGCAAAAATATGTCTCCCCGACAACGTTTCAGTATCGAAATTGATATTTATACTAATCAATAAATATATAATACCTTGGGTTTTTTTCAATTTAAGCATTGAAAATATGACAAAAAAAGTTTTATATCATAAAATTCTAATTGTTATTTTTTAAATGGTGCTAATTTATTTTCTCCTTCTTTGATTGATATTTCTTCCATGATTGATGATGAAGATATTAAAATACAATTTATTTTTATATGATGAGCAGTTTTCCATTTAAGATACGATTTTAATAAGCGTTTTGAAATTTTGAATCATTTTAAATAAAAATGAATTTGAATAATACTACAATATAATAACGTGCTGTTTCAGACCATTCACTGTCTCAAAGAATATACGTCAATCAGCATCCTAATTTTCCTCCAAGATCTTTTAATTTAAAATTAAGAAACTGTTGGTCATTCAAAAATGTTGATATTCCAATATTCAAAATTCAATCAGGTTTGATTTAAAAGATATAAATATTTTCCTTTACTTAAAAGTTAGTGAATCAAGAGAGCCGCGGTGGCGTGGTGGAAAGGTCTCAGCTCGTGAACCGTAGGGTTTCAAATTCGACATCCAGATTCCACCAAAGAACCTTCGTGTAAGGGGATTTGTTGCACGTTAAATCCGTAAGAACCAAACGTCCTCCCGCCGATGTGGTGTGAAGAGGTGTATGCCAGTTCTGGTGTCATCCTCGTCATCTGACCGGGGTTCATAATTATGGGGTCCGTCCCCAAAAGGGCTCTGGTTTTGCTTTAAAATACGATTTAATATTAATAAACTAAACAGGAACTGTATAAAATGTAGCGAGTTTTATTATTATTAACTGAAGCAAAATACAATATTATTATTCAAGTCATTTCAATTCCTTTGATATTAAAACTATGAAATGAATTTTATGACGATTCTGAGGCATTTTACTAAACAATTTTGTTTACAAATATTGCATAAATTACAAAAAAAGCAAAATTGCATTTAAGACTTTATTGCAGAATAATATCATTTTCTGCACTCAAATTTTCAAATAATAATACTGAATAAATAAAGTTTTAGTTGAAATTTTAATTACTTCTGTTTCATTTTTAAGTTAACATTTTACGAAAACTTACGAAAAATCAGAGATACATAGAAAAATGTGCAGAATAACATTTATATGTTATTCGAATATGACTTTACAATATGAAGCTTCTGTTACAATATTTCTGATAAATATTCAAAATGTGATAACTGACAGACATTATAGAAAAAAATGTAGTTGATTATTTAAAACTTCGATAATTTTTTTTAAAAAGGAAATAACATTACTTTTGATGAATTTCTTGTCTCGATACGTTCACTGCTTTATAGAGCTTTCTATTATTAGAAGAAAGTCCTTTTCGAATAGATCTGTTTTCATTTCAAGTATTTCTTGATTTTTCTGAAAGGTTTTCTTAATTTATTTCCGTTATCAAACGTTTCGTTTAAACACTTCATTTATTTTGTCGGTTCATTCGTATTGACTTCCATCACATCTACTGTCTCAAATATTGTTCCTTGGAGCTCAGATTTGGCCTTAGGAAATAAAAAGAAGTCAGTGGGGTTGAGATCAGGTCAATAAAACTGAAATTTTATTACATAGTCATATTACATTACTGCATGCCACCGTAGGACCCAGCTTCATCTCATTCCAGATCGGTACCTATTCGGGTGACAAGAAGGACAGTGTTCACCCCGACACTATTTGTCAGGCTACTTGAATGGTAGCTGCCTGCTAAGCAACTAATATGATCAATGGATCACTGAGATGAATTGTGATCTTAATAACGTAAATTGGACTGAGAAATTTGTGAAAGTCTATTCACTGCTGATATTACTTTGTTTTACACAGTTACTCCCGACTATTTTACATACAGTGAGATTCAAAAGGAAATAAACAGCCATAATTGATACTGGGAATAATGGGTCCCAGGTGATCGTTCTCTGTTATATAGCTAAATTTCGATGAGTGGATGAATGAATGAAGTCCGCCCCGTAAAAAGGGTTTGTGACGTGTGTGAGCTAGAAATCAGACTTCTGCCCTCAGGTGCTCAGAGGTTCATACCTTCAGAAGTTACTGCATCCCTCCTTTGTTATAAAACGTACAACACGAGAACAACAACAACAACAACAATTTATTAAATGATCCACTCGCTACCTTTTTTAATAGATAAGCCTTTTTTTATTTTTCATAAATTATTATCTGGCATATTATATGCCACCATTACCGTTTTAGTTGAAAAAATTACTAGAAAAAGAAAAATATTCTGATATAGATATATTTTCTTAATAAAGATAAATGTTAAAACATTTAAATATAATTATTTATTAATCTTTTCACTTAATGTTTCAATTAAATTTTCGTTCCATACGAACAGTGCCAGCAAACTGGGAATTTGAGAAAAATATTTTAAATTTCTATAACATTTACGATACTGAATGAAGATATATATACAATAAATAAAATAGAAGAATATTTTTTTACAAAAATGCCTTTAAAATAAGTTTTATTATTTTATTTTGCGAGCATAACCTTTTATATTATCCGATATGATCTTCGACACAAAAGAAAAAAAAACAAGAAACAATGCAAGAGATAAGGCTCGGGAAGATAAATTTGTTTACTTTTATTTTACTTACCTTCTAAATATTCAAAAAGCGAGTAAAAAATAGACGAAAGAAAAACAAAATTTTATTTCTCGCGAATTGCAAAATATGGAAACGAAACATAAAGAAGCCATTTGGTGAAGCGCCAAAATCGGTTTTCTTCCTTTTTTTTTCGGACTAAAAAATTGCAGAACATTAAAAAATAATCTGCAAACTCAGAAAGTCATTATGTAATGCTCAGGATAAGAGCAAAAACTTGTGTTTACAGTTGATTAAATCCTGTGTATTGTCACTTTTCCCAAACGTTGGAAAAATTTAACCGAATCCAGAGAGTGCATTTGCTGGCACTTACTGATATTCTCTTACCGCAAGTTAAAATTTAAAAGCGAAAAATGGTTTCTATTTTTTTTTATGAATACGCTAAATTGTTCTAGAATTCTCGCTTTTGAAACAAAGGTTCCCTTTCACAGCGTTCCACTAAGTATATATCAGTTCCTTTTCACAAACACTGATGACAGATTTGGTGATGATGTTTTATTTATTCTCTGACTGTGCCGGATACATTTGGGAGTCGAGGTGTCCTGGTGGTAAGTTCTCGGGTAGTGAACGGTAGTGTTTCAGGTTCGAGACCCGATTCCTCCGAAGAACGGTCGTTCAAGCGGGTCCGGTGCACTCCAAATTCATTAATGTGGTGTGGGAGCTTGGACAGGGAGTTACAGCTCAGGTTTCGTCCACATAATTCAAACGTGGCTCAAAATTACGAAATAAGTTTCAAAATAACCCTAGTGTTGCTATAAAACGGGATGTCGATGTAACTAAACTGAACTAGGTAACAATTACAGCTTTGTATAAAAGAAAACAAACATATTTTCGGAGACTAAAAATTCCGTGGGAGCGGAGAATATAAAATTATCGAGGCTACTGCCTCAAAAAGAAATTTAACATCTAATACTGAATAATAACATCGTTAGTAATAAGTTATTTAATTAGTCTAGATAATTATTGCCAAATGTTTCAATAAATATTTTTATGCATCTAGGTTTTAAAGATTTCCTAGTAAATATGTTTAAATTTCAAAGTTTTTATATGTTTATATACATTTTAAAAACTTCCACTATCATTCTTTCCATTCTATTATAAATTTCCCTAGTTTTCTGTCGTTTCATCTAAAGTTTCCTTTTCACGCGAAACTGAAGTGATTACATTTTAACTAATAGAATTTTTCTTTTTGTTGAGACTAGACAGTTTAATTTAAAATATGATAGAAAGTGGATTCATTCGGCACAGCGCATTGCAATACCATTTGTGCAAAAGGATGTTTTCATAATACGTGTAATAAAACAACGGATCTTTCGTTTTCGAATGTCAATATCGAACCATTTTAAGCTTTCGATTCAACAAAATGGGGGGGAAGTGCAGAAAGAAATATTTGCAGTAACAACGAAATTTATTTGAACAAAAGTGAAACAAATTGTTGTAAAACAAGCACTAATATTTTCAAAAATTATTACAAAATTTCTTAATTTTTTTCATTTCATGCAAATGGGTGTCGTTGAAAAGATATTGTTCGAATTTTAAGATAGTGTAAAAATCATCCTTATATCGTAACATTGTCGAATGGTATGACGAAATAAAACGTCAGCATTCCAATTAATTTTATATATTTAAAATTTCAATTAAAATACCAATTTTTTGGATGTACAATTTTTTAAAATTATATAAGTTCCAAATTTAATAGCTTTAGATCAAAAAGTCGTCCTCGGAATGCCACGTTTATATACATGTATACACACATTTTTATGTATTATTTCTTGATACAGAAATAGGAATTTTGTTATAGTTCGTTGAGCTCTGACATTTTAAAATGAGAAATAAATAAAATAAGGGAAATTAATGATAGGAGTGACCAAGAGAACATCCACGTTTAACTTCATCTCATTTTCACAGCGGGTATAGGAACCGGGAAGTCGAAGCAAATGCCCCCATCAGGTTTGAAAAGAAATGAAAATTAAGAACTCAAAATACCGCAGTGGCAAATGTCACCGGGAGGGCTGAAAGGGTTAATAAAGTTGAAATTCAGATAATTTTGTTATATTAATGCCGTGCTCTGTGAGTACTCTTAGATTATTTTAAGACTCATCTCGTAATTTTGTTATACGATCATATAACGAAGGTGAAACCACAATTGGTACCCCCTCACCAAACGTCCCTTTCACAGTAGCAAGAGATTCGATTAGCTATATCAGTTCTTCATAGAATTCAGGACAAATAACAAAGCATCGTGAATTATAGAGGCCGAAGTCATTTTCACAGAGAAACATTTAGAGCCATCAATCGGTACTGTGCATAAAACTTCTGTTTTACGGCAAAGGGGAACTTTCTGTTGACTCACTAAAAATTAATTAGTAATGGTAGAATCATTCGGTAAAAAGGATAAAATGTTTTCATTGATAATCAGTTTAATCCCTTAGAAATTAAGAAGCAATAAGTCGAAGCGTAACCTGAAGGATTAATTGATTTTCATTCTAAGATCAATTGATTAAGACTTAGCTAAACTTTATGCGACCTTAACTTTTAACATTATTTATTTTCTATTTTTGGACAGTTAAAATACGTTCGTTTATTACATAAGATGGCTATAGGTATTTTTGAGGTTTTAACATTAATTGTTCAAATAGGAAAAGATGGTAGAATTGTGGGATCTCCACATTTTGGTGGAAAGGTTAAATAATTAGAGAGAAAACAATAACAAAATGAATGAAAACATAAAAGAAAAAGCAATTCTTAAGGAGAAAGGGAAGGGGGGGTATATCTTGGAAGAAATTCCCAATATTATATCCACTTGTTAGAGAAAGTCTGTAGTCAATACCAAATATTCGGAAATAAAAAAGTATGATGATAATAATTTTATTTTTATTTATTATCTTCCATAACTAATGCACTATCTTTTAAATCTGAAATATGAAGCTTTTTTATTATTATTAATCTTTGTTGTTTTTCCCTTAGGTACTAGTCATAGACACGCCCTCTCGCGAAGTCAGTCATTTTAAGCCGAAAGAGAGTTTCTTGTTTTTCTGTAGCGCCATCTAGGGCCAAAATTGAGTCTTAGTTACTCAGGCTCACATTCGTTTGCACACATTTTTTACAGGGGGACGCATTCATATACCTTATAGATAGAGCGCAGATGAAGATAAACCATGCACAAACCGGGACGCCTTGATCACGGGAAAGACGTGGTACCCGCATCCCAGGACGTCGGCACTTATTAAAGTTTAGGAGAAAAAAACTAAACCGGAACAAAAATGTGTTCATGAAATTAAGCATGGACTGTAAATTAAACTTTAGAAGCTAATTGGGTAACTCTTAATTCTTAGGATCTCTGTTAATCATTTAGGTATTGACTAGATTGTTCGGAAATTTATTCAGAAAAAAAAAACTTTATTCAATTCTTTGATTCTTCTTCTCCTTCTGGTGGATCTTGAATCTTATTAGAAACCCTGATTGTTCGATAATGCTTAAGCCTAGTTATTATTGTAGAGAATGCAATTGATTTTTGACATTTTATAGCAGCAAAAGCTTCGCATTGTGAATTGGGTGTTTGGAGTCGTTGTCTTTTAAAAACCAAGAATTACCAACAAGTTTCAGCTGCAATACACTCAATTCCAAATGTCCTTTTAAAATGTTTATATTCATAACATGTATCGAAACTTTAAGGGAAGAACGACTCCCGGTACAGTCTGCCGTACTTCCTATAACTGTAACTGATACATCAACATGCCTAAATGTTGGGATAAGATTATGCTTCTCAAAAACTGCCCTTTCCCAGCTTATGCCTTTTGATGTCAAATATACAGAACTTTCTCTAGTCAAAAAACTTTTTTTCCTAAAACTAATCAACATGCCCATTTAGAAAATCTGTACGTGTTTGCTTATTAATAGTGGCTTATGTAGTTTTCTACGAGTTACCCCATCATAATTAGCACTTTTCAAAATTTTCTGTATGATACCTTGATGAAGAACTTTTTTCAAATCTCGTTTGTAATTTCAGACGATTACAGTAATGATCATAGCATTGAATCGTGCGAACTTGAGGATGTATCGCTCTCTAACTGGCAGTTAGCCAAGACAGACATCTATTACGTGACTTCGAGATATCAATATTTGAATTCGTAAAAATTTACAATCTCTTCGGGCAGAGAAACGAGATCGTTTGACAATATTGCTAATTTCCCGAAGAATTTCATTTTTATTCTTTATTTTTAATATAATCTGCCTCAGAAATAAAATATTTCCTTCCAAAATTCATTATCATTTTAATATAATTATAATTTCTCGTTATAATTATAATTTATAATTTCAACTTAACTTGTCTAAACTGAATAAATTTTTGCAAGAAAACTCATTTTTAGCTTACTGTTACTACTATATGCACGCGTTTTCAGATAGCTGTTCTTGTAATTTTTTAGTTTAATTCATTAAAAATAAATATGTTCCGTACATTTGAAAGTTCTCTTTAAAATGGAATAAATTTAGCAATAAATAAAAATGAAATTAATTTTAGCATTATAATATAATTTTTTTATCCTCTAATATTTTCTATCCGTTTGAAAGCAATTTTTTTCTGGCAAGTGTATCAAATCCAAAATTTTTCGTTACGATATTATTTATGAAATGTGAATCATTAGTCAATAAATATGTATGTCATCACAAAACACAGTAATAATGGTAAGATTGATGGGTATTGGGCGTGTGCGAACTATGGCATTACATCTGTAAATAGCCAACTGATGTTTACTTCAAATAAAAATTAGAATTTTGCCGAAAGAATTAAAATTCGGAAAAGAGAGATATATATACAGATGAGTGACAAAATAATACTATCACCTATTAAAGAAGAGAAGAGTTTTGTTAATAGCGGGTTGAATCCCTCCCCCCTTTGACTGTATTACAAACCGAATGCGACGTGGGATGGATGCATAGAGGGCATGAACCAAGTCTATTTCGGTATGACGCCATTCAGCGTGGAGAGCGGTCTCTAGTCATAGATGGTGGAGGGAATCGAGAACCGAGTTTTGACTCCAGATATCTCCACAAATGTTCAATAATGTTCAAATCAGATGACTGAGGGGGCCAAGCAAGATGACCTACTTCCCCTCCCATGCTCCACAAACCATTCTTGCGCGATTTAGCAGTGTGGATAGGAGCGTTGTCGTCTTGATATGAGGGGAATTCTCCAGGAAATACAGTAACAAGCGGACCAACACCACGCCAAGATATCGCACACCCCATACCATAAGGAAACCACCTCCGTGCTTCACAGTCGGCCCGATGCATTCAGGAGCAAATGCTTCTTTGGGCGTTCTCTCCACATAAACGCGTCCGGTGATCTGAAATAGGGTGAGCGGGGACCAGATGATATTCATCAGACCAGATGATATTCTGCAATTGTTATGGGGGGGCAGTGTTTGTGTGTTTTACACCATTGACGTCGCTGTAAAGCATGACGTGCTGCTACCAACGGTTTGAGAATTGCAACTCTTGCATACGTGTTCGAAGCATGGAGTTCCCTTTGGACGGTTCTTGCTGAAATACAGTTCTAGATGGCTATTCACCTCAGGCGTTATCTGGAATAACGAATGCTTGCGCTTCGGGTTAAGACGTTTATCCCTCTCTGTAAGCTTTCTTTTCCGTCCACTGTTGTACTTGGCAGACACAATATTCCCGAAATTCGTCTATGCTGTCATAACGACTAATACAATACTTCTTGCACGTTCGAAAAAATTGACTGTTTTCATCACCGAACAACCAGCGCACCGCATTCCAATAATCATGCCTTTTTCGAACTCTGACAGGTCCTCCATTATTGCGTTTTTCAAAACTTGCAACACCTATAGCACCTGTTGAACGACTGATCAACAGGTGCGATTTTGCACTGCAGTCCGTCACCTTTTAAATCCGCTAGGTGACGGACTGCAGTGCAAAATGACATTTGCGTTACGTGCCTTTGAAATGGGTAATGCCTTTTTCATGGGTGTTCGTATTATTTTGTCACCCATCTCTATACTAAGCTTGGTGGGTGCAAAGCGGGAAAAAAGAAAATTATAAAAAAAATTAAAGAAAGGGGGTTTAATAATGAATATATATAGATAAAAATAAATCATTGATGAAAAAATTATAGAAAAGGGTAAAAGGGGAGAAGTAAACGTAAAGGGCGAATAAGTAAACGTAAAAGAAGAAAGGAATAAAAATAATAACATTAGTAAAAATAACAGAAACTAGTAAAATAAAAAATTATAATCAATTTCTATCTAGACCAACACATAAAATTTTTATTTCAGTTACTTTTTATTAGCGATTATAATTAATATAAATAATTTATCAAAAAATTTTACCTGGCATAATCAAAATTGAGTTCATATCCATTGAAAATAAATCAGAAAACAATCAATTGGCTTTGAATTTTCAACGCCATTTAGGGTAACGCAATACAGATTAGAAAATTTTAATATTCTTTATTCTGTAATATTTTGATTCGAAGCTACTTCCAAAAAATCCATCAATGAGCAATGATTAATTTCCTCATTATGAAAATAAACAGAATCGCTTGAAATAATCGGCCGAAAATATGTTAAGCCTAACCTCCTGAGCAAGGAGAAAAAACAAATCGAATTAATTAATTTGGCCGTGTGGAAATGACGAATTTTGGCGAGAAAGGTAGTTATTAATTAATTGATAAAAATTACCGAATTAATATTTTTAAAAAACTGCATTAATATAGAATATCATTCTCTACTAGTTTAAACTTGAACTTGAGTGATGATTAAAAAATATTTTGTTAACAATTGAAAACTTAACCCTTCGCCTTCCGATGGTGCTTCTGACTCACCATTCAAGATTGGGCATAATTTTGAGGTTTTATTTATTTATTTTTCAAATTTAATCGTTAAAAACGCCTACATAAGGGTCAAGAGTTGAAGATTAATTTTTCAAATAAATTCTACTTAAAAAGAATTACGTATATTTATTTTTCAAAGCAATTAACAATTAGGTGAATAAATTTGCATCTAATTATTTTTCATATACAAAGGATTAAACTATATATAT
>JAOUZG010031395.1:639943-654227 GCA_026289955.1 Argiope argentata
ATAAGGAAAGTGTGTTCTGATGGTAGGAATTGAAAAATGAAAGGATAAATAAAAAGGAAAGAAAATAAAAATTAAAAATAAAAACATAATACCCTTTTAAAGACTTAAGATGGCTTGGCAGACAAATTCATTTGCAATAAGTTTATTTGCAACAGGACTATCAATGAAGAAATTTAAAATTATTTTTTTCGTGGTGAAAATTAAGACCAAAATATCTTACGTTTAGATCTTAGTGGACTGTTGGATAGAGAGTTTCTTGATTTAACCAAATATTTTCTTCCTTGCGTGATCGTGATGATTATTACAAATTAATACTCAAGACTAAATGCAATAAGTCATATCAAGACCCTCTGACCCTACCGAAGGCACCCGGGTTTTAACCACGAGGAATGAATGACCAGGCTACCGCTACAAGAACATTGGCGGGAACTGTGGTGGAGTCCTAATGGCCATCACCGGCAACGGCACAACTCTCCCCGTAAGAAGTATGTCCCTTCATAAATGAGAGGAGACAAATTCACAATTATCAGTGTACTTAATAGAAAGACGAGATCCCATCACCATGTCGAAAGCATCTCATCTTCATTTTGAAGTTTCCCGGGGCGATAAACTAAATATAATAAATACGAAAAAATAAAAAGCAAAAAGAACAAACTTTTAAAGAAAAAGTCAATAAATAATTTAAAATATTTAAAAAGCTCAATGTCGAAACCTTTAAATAATTATCAAAATATATAAATCCATCTGAATTACCAAATTCCCACGAATTATAACTTGATACCCAGTACTAAATTTTTTTACGGCCTGAAATAACTGCATTCGTCTCTAGCTATATGAGTTCTCAGTGGTAGGTACTAGATCGTTTATCTATGAATCAGACAATTATCGCGTTCAATGTCCCATTCATTTTACCCGGCCAGGATGAACTCCTCATTAATCGTTATATATTTCGTTGAAATGTTAATTACAATGGTCAAGTTAATTAGTGTAACCATTTGTAATGTATTTACTTTACTGATTTAAAATTCACCCATTGTATTTAAGCTTACATGTTATTTATATAAATGAAATACTTTTATGCATTCTGTGTTATATTCTTGATACCATTTTAATAAGAATGATATAATCGAAAAACTTTAAAAAGTGACAATTTACAGGAATTATATATTGCTAGTAGTTTTGATTCAAAGATCGTTGGTGATTTCCAAGGATTTCAATAGACACCCAATTTCTACTAGTCATCTGTTGTGTGTTGTTTCTAAAGGACATTGTCGTTACCACAATCAGCGATTTTAAAACGAGGGGGCTTCTCTAGTTCTAAGTGGTGCCAATTAGGGCCAAAAGTACGTCTTAGCTACTCAGGTATCACATTTTCTTGCGCAGCCTCTTTTTTACAAGGTGGGGGGGGGGGGCAATCACACATCGAACAGGTGAAGAACAACCACGACCGACGCGGTACCCCTAGATCATGCAGCAGGCGCGTTGTCCCTGTGCGAGAACTATGGTTGTTGTGTGTTTTAATCACATATAATTTACAATTAGAGATTTAAAATTTGCAAACGCTTGTTTCCCAGAAGTTTGGCGAATGAGGTGTTGAAAAGATATAATAATAGCTTATTCAATCTAGAATTTATTTTTATCTATAGAAGAAGAGGGCCCATTTTACATTCTGTTTGACATCAAGTGCTATGCAATTGAGTTTTGCTTAGAACCTCAATGACTTTTATTTTTCTCTCTTGATCATGAGATGAACTTTAAAGAGAACTATGCGCAATAATGAATTAATAATGGATTTAAACAAATATTTTGATCATTTATAATAGGATGATACATCCCAAGGAAGTTTCAATAAAGAAATGCGTGGAAATGCTGCATTCTTCCATCAGTAAATCAAATATATAATAAAGAAATTTGTTCTAACTAGACGCAAACTGAATGGTTCAGTGGTAGAATGCTATGGACTGAAAGAGACCGTTTGCAAGTTCTTATCTGTCTTCAGACAGAGTGTCTAAAAATTGTTTTGTTGTTGATTTACTTTCTGTTATTTATCATTTGTTCTCAATTGTAATAATAGTATCTGCATCTTTCTAAATGTGAAAATGCGAGTCATTTCGTCTTATGGATAAAAACAGATGTAAAGTTTACTTACCTTTAAAAAAATCTTAGTGGACAAACGGTTCATCAACGGGATAGTATACATATATATATATAGGCAAGTGGCGATAAATATATGAATGAAGTGACTGTAATTAGATTTTAAAATACCTATTCAATCCATTGTAACCAAATTTGATTAATACAATTTTATAACCCTGACATGCATTTTCAGGTAAAAAAAGGTGAAATTTTTGTCACCATTGGCATTATGGGCCATTCCGAACAGTGGGCAGAATCGAGTGGCTGAGAGAATTGCAGAAATCTCAATTTCAGTTCTTATTTTGGCATCGGTATGACACCTGATTTAATAAACTGCCCTCTCAAGAAATTATAATGAATTCGCTGAATTGCATACTCTATCCCCAGTTTAGTATTAATTTGCTGAACTACCAGCGTTGTACAATGCTTCGAAATGGCTAGATGACCAATGGTAACTTTGCAAAACATGCTTTTCAAACTATCTCATTTCTAAAATTCACAAGGACTGATACGTGCAAGGAATGAACTATTAACTTTTTTTCGGTTCAACTGCGAAATGTTGCGTTAAAATTTCCACTCGCATATTCCAATGTGATGAAGTAAATGAATGTGGTCTTCCACGAGAGTAGGGTATCCTGGGTTCGAGTCCCGATTCGGATATGGTTGTTCTTCCTCTGTTCTATTTATGATAAGTTTGAATGTACCCCTTTGTAAAAAAGGGCAATGCAAGCGACTGTGTGGGTGTTTAGCTAAGTCGTCTCTTGGCCCTAATTGGCGCTACTTCAAAACAAAAGATGCACCTTTCGACTTGAAGCCCGAAGCTTGTTCATGGCAAGTGCCACTAATAACAACAACAAATGAACATGGTAAATTTCAACCACCTATGTTTGAGGTTGAGGATAACTAAAATAATTGATAGAATGGCTTAAAAAAGATTTTCAGTAGAAATTTGAATTTCTATAACTTTTGTTAGTAATTAATTCAATTAGGGGGACTGTATGTTTTCAAGTGCTTAACATCCTGCAAGAATCAATCATTAGTTAACTATTAGAATTTGAATTTAAAAAAATTTGCGCAGAGAAATTGATTTTACTACATTCAATGATAATATTTATCAATTATTAATTCTTGGAGCCTATCAGCTGCAATAAACGAAACATGAATTTTGAAGTGACGAACTTTCTTATGACTTGCATTTCTCGCTTTTGGAATAATCGTCTCATATTTTTAAATAAGTGTCCCAATAATAAATTGTCGATGAACATCACGTTGATTGTTTATGGAAACGCATTAAAATTCTGAAACAGTCTCGGATAGAAATAAAGTTGGAGATCGATTCTTTTTCACAATTCCTGCAAAGATGATATTTGTAACTCAAATTTCAGTTTGACAAGAGATCGTTTACAAAGGATTCGTATCCAAATATCTTTATTTTTTCTTACAATCCATGATAAGGAATTTAAGAAAAGTTTGTGTCAGGAAAAATGTTTGACAGGGAAAATGACAGGGAAAAATGTTTGCAGAGCGCGCCAGTGAAACCTTGGGGGGGGGGGGGGGGTTTGGAATAAGGCTGGGCCATGACGAAAATTCCTCATCGCGATATACTTTCCACCACATATCGATATTTTTCGATATATCTCAACATCTTCATTTATTTATAGCTACTATACGTTATAAACAGCATATTTTAACATACTGACTGGCCAGCATCAAGGCACAGAGGTAGAGTGTCTTCTCCGTGATCCAGGCTTCCTGGGTCCGAATGAGCGTTGTTGTTCTATCTGTGATATGTTTGAATGTACTCCCTGTAAAAAAGGGCTGGACAAGCGAATGTGATGAGGAAGTAACTGTTCTGTGTGTGACGTCTTTAACAAAAGGGTTGTCTACTTCTCTAAGCCCCGCACTTTACTTAGTGCTGCACGGGGATTATTAAATTCTTAGTAAAAAGATACACATTGACGAATCGAAACGGCTCCAAATAAAAGGAAGTTTCAATTTATGTAATAAAAATGTTTGGGTTTTTTTAATAAAAATAATTTTATTAAAACTCTTTAATTAAGGTCGTCAATGCCTGAAAAGTGTCAACGTGTTTCAATTTACAACTTTGTGTTTAAAACATGTATGTGTATGCATTAGAGAATATTGAATATTTCTATAATTCTCTATGCATATGTATGCATAGAGAATTATAGAAATATTAACATTAATTCTGTATGAAGGATAAGAAAAATGATGGAAAACAAAAATAAACCCGAACCAGTAATAAAAAAGAGACTGAAAACGCAAATTAATTATGAATATAGATTTATTGTAATGCGATTTATCGCGAACTATTATTCATGATCAGACATTCCGTATAGAGACATGGAATTGTGACGCTGTGGATTACTTGCTGCTTTTCGAGGATCGTTAGGCTGAGTTTCTTGAAGATCGTGGTTCTTCAACTAATTCCTACGGACGGGGTACTTCTGTGCTGCCGACCACCCCGCCACCACTGAAAGTAGCAGTATTGACAGGATTTACGGACGGAGTATTGACATCCTTGTGACTATCAAAAAATTTCTTTCATTCCATTAAGCTCTCGTGAATTGGATGTTGAAGCTATTTGAATTTCAGTCAAGTCAAATCACAGAAAAAAGAAACTTTTATTTTGTTTTTTTTTCCACCTTCCTCTCGTGTGGAAACGTATGTTAAGTTTTTTTTACCATTGTTTTAATGGATTTGATTCTTACTATAAAATATTAATTTCTAATGATTTTGATTTACCAACATGAAGATTTGTGTGAATGCAATAATCCAGTTATTTATGAACTGTTTTCAATTTCGTTGTCTCAATAATTTTTTAATAAATATCTGGATTTATTTTTGTCTCATGAGGAACCAAATTAAATTTCTATCTGACACAACGATAGTCCCTCTGGGCCTGAGGATACATTTTTACCTCCTCGGTCCATTTTTATTATATTTGTATTTTTCACCTCTATAAGAAGAATGCGAATATTTCTAGCTTTAATTTTAAAAGAGCAGATATTTTTGTTGTCATTTGTTCCGTGAAATGACTGGAATTCAACTTTATTTTAATAAAATAAGCGATCGAGTTTTAATTTTAATAAGCATTTAGATGATATTTTAGTAGAGCTACTCTTTTAGATAAACTGTTACCGGGAATTTCCCTTTTTGGTTGTTGTTCCTCGTGTATCGCTTTACAACGGAAGGAGGGGTGCAGTAACTTCTGAGAGTATGAATCGCACGCGTCACAGGCCTTATTTACATGTCGAATTTCATTCATGCCTCATCCACAGATCGTAACTTGGATCTGGAACAGAGAAAGATCACCTCTGACCCAGTACCCCCAGTGGTATTACCAACCAAGACAAATTTAACGTGCGCCAGCCACCACACACGCAAAAACGAGGAGTCTTCGGTTGGCGGGTTCGAACTCTCAACCCAAGGAACGCCCTAACAACCAGGCTATCCCGGTCCTTTCCGCGTCTAGTATACATCGGAATTCAGGAGCCTAATAAAAATCGAGCCCACGATAAGTAAATTAACTTTAAAAGCTCCATTTGACAACTTTAAATCTTTACTATCATCCGTCAAGTATAATATCCCCAAAGATCCTGACTCATATCTACGACTATCAGAAATCAATTTAATTTTGAATTTTAAAATATTCTGGTCTTGGTACAATGCTAAAAATTCGATTCATCGAATACTGCACTAAAGAATGTTACAAAAATGATGATAATATCCCAAATATTTTAGCTGCATGTTTTACTTCTTTTCCTTACCTTGTTCACGGCATTGTTTGATATTAGATGAGCGATAGTATCGGCATATGTTGTGATTTTGACTATTTCGGAATTAAAATGTTCTTCAACTATTGGTTTTGATAATATTCCACAGCTTATTATTAACCCTCCAGCTCCGTACCCGGCGATTTCCGTGGGTTGGCAATCCGTCCATTTTCTGTTGCATCCGTCTTTTTTCGCAGTTAGGAGTGCTTATTTTTTAACACAGACTTTTGTTGTTATTATTATTGTTAACCCAAAGTCTCAGTTCCTTTCTTTGAAAATCATTTGATCCTATCTGCAAACATTGCTTCCAAATAGTGAAGTAATTACATAGTTATGCGTTAAGGCTTTGATTTATCAGGTGCTTATTTGATTCAATTGATATCGATAACTAATGTATTTCCACATAAACATACAAAAATTATTCCAACTCCAATTTTTAGGGCAAAATTGTTATTATCATGTCAGAACATGATGTTGTTATTTGGAAATTTCTGACGTCAACAAAAATCCGTAGGCAAAAAATTGAAATTTTATTGAATGCACGAGTATCGCAAAAAATCAGCTTTTAATAATGTGTTGCCATTGCATTTATGAAAGCTCTGATTTTAAAAAAAATTAGTAATGACTGTAGCAAATAAAACCTAGAAAAAATATAATTTTGAGTACGTGATTATGTGAAATGAAATAAATAAAAATGTGATATTTATTTAAAGCAATAAATATGAGACAAAGTTTTTTGGAGCGTTTCCAATACTAAAGGGACTCATTCAATGAAACGATTAAAATGAATACAAAAGTAATGATAATTGCACGAGCACGTGGTGCTTGGCCGTTCAAGAAAGGATTTTATGACATGATACATTGGAAAATGCATGGCAGATTTCATTTTAATATTTTATTATTTTAACTTACCAGTTTTTTTCGAATGCCATGATTCGAAGCTTTGATTTTCAATTGTTAAATGCGATTTGAATGTATTGTATGTGAGCCTAGGGATTGTAAAATATGATGTCAAGAATGAAATGCTTTCTGTTTGGAGACGTAACACATTTAGAGTAAAGAATGCTGATTTAAGTCATCAAAGTCGGATCATGAGCTAAGGAAGAAGACATAAGAGATCTTGTGTCATTTGTTTCTTAGGTTTTTACCAAACATTTTCTACCAAAACTTTAAATAAAATATAAATTTTTATGCTCACAAATATAATTATTGAGTAAATATGTAGAAAAATCAAATCTTTTTTTAAATGTTTATAATTCTATCAGACAAAGATAAAAGTTTCACTGAAAAATGAATCCCCACTTGATTGACTAATACAACAAATATAATTTAAAAGCGATTAATAATTTTTCCATTCCCTTAATTGGCCTGTTTACATAAAATCACTTTCTTTTGTTTTAAATGAATATCCGTTTTCCATCCTTTAATAACATTCAAAAATTTTACTTTCTAATGAGGTTTCTGTATTCATGAGTTTTTTTTTTTCACACCAGTTTGCAAAACGGCAAAATCCTATTCAGCGAATAATTCCTTTTCACAAAACGTTATACGGTCTTTTCTTATCCAGTCAGTATACTCACAGAAAGGGCCTTTTTAAAACGGGCAGTCCTTGCTCGAATGAGAAACCCTTTAATAGTGCGAGACGGGAAAGAGCGAAATTCAGTGCCTGGCGTCCCCCTCGCAGAAAAATGGTCTCTGGCCGTCGCCCGGGCAACCGCCCCTGTGAGGGAGCAGGCGAAATGCGTCTTTTGGCGAGGACGGTAACCCATTTCGCTGAGTGAAGTTATGGGGAGAAGTTGTATTAACAGGCGGAAAAAGAAAAGATTTGGTGAGAGGACACAAAATGTTGTCGCTTTCGTTCAGGGTTAGCGGTTAATTTTCTTACCTTTTCGGCCTCAGTGTGGGGAGAAGGAGATTTTCTGCACTGCTGTCTGAGATTGTAGTTTCTAATTAGGAGTGTTTGTTGTTTTAAAAGATAAATGCGCCAATTGCGACCGTAGTTTTGAGAATAAGATAATTTCATTTCATATAAATTCAAATAATATTATTTAACTTCGAATAACTCAATTTAAGGAATTTTTAATAATCACTTATATAGTTTAAAACTTACTTTTAAAACTCATCACTTACTTAAAAACTTTTCGCTAACTTTTAAACTTATCACTTACTTACTTTTAAAACAATTGTTAACTAAACGAAATTTTAAAAATATTAGTTACTTTCATAGTTATTACCTTTACGGAACGACCAGAGGGTTCAGGGTCAATGTTGGTTAGATTTGATTTCTGGTAAATAATTTGTATAACTATGTTCTTGATTTCCCAAAATTGTCCGACAATAAAACTGAGCAGTTTTAATTGTTTTAGCTAAGTTCTATTTATCTAAAATTTATTTTAACCTTCTGAGTTTATGAAACACATTTTATTTTGCTTTTAACAAGGATATTCGTAACGTATATTTTCAAAATTTAACTTCGAATAATTCAATAATTTATAGAAATTTTAATAATTGCTTATTTAATTTTTAAAATGTTGTTTAGTTAACGCAATTTAAATAAAATATTAGTTTCTTTTATAACTATAAGTCTCCTGGAATGAACTGATGATTTAGCTGCAGGTTTAATTATATTGGATTTATGATAAATCGTTTTTATAACTATGTAATGATTCATTGTCTGTGTATAATTTCACCAATTGTCAGACAATGAAACTAAGCTATTTTTTTTACTTAAGTTTTATATTATTGTCCCCGTGATCCTTTTTAATGGATGTAGTACCATGACATCAAATCTATGTTAAGAACGTAAATATCTGGTCCATATATCTTTAAAATTTCGTGGTATTTTAATTTCAATTTTAGACATGTATATTATAAATCCTAAAATACCGAGAAAATAAACGGAATTCTTTAATTTTCAATAATGAAAGAAACATCCCCGATCAGATAGTTGATGAAATAATAAAAACGGTTTGATCTTTAAGACAATAATTTATTATTTTAAGTTACACACACATACACAAAATCGGTAAAATATCACACGATTTTTAATTTGATATATTGATAAAGGGAATTTTATATATTTCGAAACAATGCCAAATTAATATGTGAGCAATAGTGTTTGCAAAAAAACATTATTATGTGCAGTTATTGTAAAAAAAAACTCGAAAATTCAGCTTAGTTAAAATTTCTAAACACATAGCTGCAAGGTGCACACTCTCACATCTCAAGATCATGCATCTGACGATTTCTGTAGTTGTAGGTGAAACAATATGGTTAGCAGAGCAGCAACACACCCACCCATACACACACATTTATCTTTATTATTAGTAGAATTTGCAGCTGAAAATAAGATGCTTGGTAAATTTTATCACAAAAGTTACAGTGTCTTTGGAATAATTTAGATTAGTTACGTTAATGGTCCTTTGTAAAGCAACGCTAGGTCTATCTTTGAACGGACCTTGTAATTTTGAATGGCTGTTAGATGACGAGGACGATACCAGAGCTGGCACCCGTCCCCTTCAGCCTCGCTTCCACACTAAACTAGTGAAAGGAGGTTCGCTTTCGAAGGATTTAGGGCCAACAGACCCTCCTTACACGATGGTTCTTCGGGGGAATCGGGTACCGAATCCGAAACCTTACGGTTCCCGAGCAGAGACTTTGCCATCGCGGCTCATCCGAATGTTAAAACCAGTTGAAGACAAAAAAAAATAATTCCTCTTTTTAATGCGCAAAAAATGATTTTTTTAGGTTTTGTTTTTAATTAAATTTATTTAAAGAGCTTTTATCGAGTAATTCATGTTGAAATTTAAAATTGCGTTTTATACAAGCAAACAAAATCGCCATATAACGTAGAATTCTGCCAAATATCTTTGGCGATTTTTTGCTCGCATCCGGCTAATGGGAGAAAATACCAATTAGTCAATAGGAAACGTGTAACGAGCTTAAAATGTGCTAAATCAAAGCATCCTATCTCACCTCCGTTTCCAACAGTTTTTCGGAATATTCTTTTTTCTATATTGATAATCATAGAAATTTTATCTTTTTTTATTTTCCTACTTTGTAGCTAATTCACTTATGACACGCAAAGACCGTCTTTTTTTGTGCTCGTAAGTCAGCGATGAAAGAGTTTGCTTAATTTAAAGATTCTCACTCTTGATCATTTTTGAAGGAGTTTTACGTTATTAGTTTTCAATTAAGAAAAGCAAACTATCGATTAAATAATAATAATAAAACAAAATAACCGAAAATTAAGTTCATCATTACAAAATCATTAAAAACGCTTAGATAAACAGAGAAAAAAAATGGTCCAAGGACTTAAGAAATAAAGAGAGAGAGAGAGAGAAAATATACTAAGTTGGAGGAAAGTAAAATGGGGAAAAAAAGTAAAAAGAACAAGTGTGTTCTTTTGTAAGACTTTTTTTCATTTCTCTCAAAATGAGGAGAGTGGAGTTGTTTTCAGAAGTAAGAAGAATGACGACATTCCCCCCTCCCTAACTCTTTATCCCGCCCGGTCACGTGATTCGAGTCTGCTTGTTTTCTTTTGCTTCTAATTTGCTGATATATAGCAAAAAAGCGGAGGCCGTAATGAAGGCGGTTGCGCCTAATTTATGAGTTTGATAATTATTCTTCACATTTCTTGCTGACCGAAGCCGAAAGGAGGGTGGAGGGCAAGAAATGGATTTTTGTGAGATAAAGTGTGACCACTTAAATGCGTTAGCCTCTCCTTTTTTTTATCTTTTGCTCTCTGGAAGTAATTATCACTAATGCTTCTGACAGAAATGACGGGTATTCATGCTCGGTGTTATGACTAACAATTTAACGCTACTTGGAGCGCTAAAATAACCATTATCGTAGTGCTTAATACAAATTAAAACAATCGTCTCGATTAAAAACCAGCCAGAGTGGTCCCTTCAAACCTTCTCGGGCACTTTCTAGTAAATGTAAAACCCCATAGAATACCTCGCTTTGCTTGCGAGGCTTGTGAATTATTAATATTTGGCATGAATTTATCATTTTTACTGAATATTTTGTAAGATCTATGGTGAGTCTTTTTGGTGATTAACCCCTTAACTGGTTTATTTTCCTTACTATCTAATAAGATGACACCTTCTTGTTTGGGAATATTTTCTTATTTTGATTCGAATGGAAATCCATGGAATACTTTTCTTATCTACGTATTCGAAGTCATTTTACTTTTGAATTATAATTGTTTTGAATGATTTATTTTTTTGTTTACAATTATCAAAATTCGATAAATCGATGCACGTACGGCGTACGGGCAAACCGGTTTAGGGGTTAATCCCTGGCATTCGATTAATAATTTCCGGAAATCAGATTTGTGTTTTAGAGGAATTTTTCCAAACAGTTTGTAACAAAAGTTTGTCACAAATCACTTACCGAATTCGACATATTTAAGTAATTACGTTTTTGAGTGATCGCGTTTACATGCTTATAAAAAGCACAGACCGACAAATTGCTAAACACTTGAAGTCAAAATTCGATAGCTTTGAAAGAAAGCCACTAATTTGAAGTAAAAACAGCATGACAAATTTCATCCACCTAGCTCAAAGTATCTTTGAATTTTCTTTTTCAAGGAGAGGCAAGCATTATCCCAGAAATGTATTTTTAAATTCATCGATGGTTACAGCGTGGAACAAAATATTGTATTTGAATTTTTGACGATTACAATACTTTTTGTATACTTCACATGAATCGCTGCTATTCAGTTGAATTCTTACTAGATTGAAACACTTTGTACAGTTTTTACAAACTTTTTTTCAACAACTGGTGAAACTAGCATGTTATAAAATTGAATATACTTCAAAATAATTATGAGATCCGGCATAAATTTACTTAAAGTTGAATTAAGACAGGCTGGACATAGATTTAAATATAACAAGAAAAACCATTATTATTTTATCTAAGAAAAGTATAAAATATTTCTTAATATTCAATATGTAATTAATAAATACATTGTTTGTATGAACACAGTTACAGCAATTATAGTTTCAAAATAATTAATTATATTAATAGATGAACAAAGCACGACTTATGAAAGGCAGTAAAGGAAGATTAAAACTTAAAAAAAGAATGCAGCTCGCATATAACTTGAGAAAATATTTCTAAAAATACATCAAGTTAATGATTTCAAATAAAATTCGTAAGTTTCACTAAAAGTACAAAATATAAAAAAAAATAATAAATGTAAATTATCCACACAGTTTTAACATCTAATGAATAAATGTGTACTAAATTTTGAATAACTATCTAAGATGGTTGGATGTCTGTACATTTGTATGCGGTAACTCGAAACTGAAATAACTTTCAAAAATAAAATTTTGCAAGTGATCCAGTTCCTATACTTATAGGTTTTTGTGGAGTTTTAGTTTCAATCGTTTAGAGAAAAGGCATTGAGAATATATTCTCGATTTTCTTTACTTTACTGATCAAGTGCTCAACTGAAACAACTTTACAAGACGCTTAATATCGGAATTGAAATTAAAACTCCTATCCCTCGAGCTGGTTTATGATTTAGGCTTAGCATGATTTTGGCTTAGATACACAATTATGCAAGAGGTTAGGAATGACACTCCTTTTATCGACTGTATGTGAGAAAATTTCTGAAGGAAACTCTGGCACTGCTTCGATTGAATATTTTATTGTTTCATTTTTAAAAAAGAGAAGGGACATAAGACATGAAAATATTGAGTAGAAAATATTTTGAAGATTTTTAGCTAAGAATTTTAAATAACTACTACATTTTAAGTGCCGTTTTAAAGCAACACTAGAGCTATTTTGAAACGAGTCTTGTGATTTTGAGCCTCGATCAGATAACAAGAATGACGCCTAAACTGGCAACACCTCTACAAACTTCTACAATACACCAGCCGGCTTTTTGGCACAGAAGTAGCACGTCTTCCTTGTGTTCTGGGAGTCCCGGGTTCAAGTCTCGGTTTGGGCATGGTTGTTCTTCTGTGTGCTATCTATGAGATACACCAGCAGACTACACCAGCAAAATGGACGTTTAGCCATAACATATTTAACATGCAATTGACCCAATTAAACGACTATTCTTCGGTGGAATCGGGTATTGAACTTGAAACCTTACGGCTCATGAACCAAGACGGGAAGAAAGATCTGTTTCAGCGAGTGATTCAAGCAAGTTTTGATCCAAATCTCTGGATCTTAGAATTTCTGATTTCTACTCTTTGAAGTTACTGCCAAGAATTATGTATGTGTCGTCACCATTGTTGGTTGCGATGATTGCGTTCCTTGCCAGCAATTAATATATAGACCTGATAAATGACATCCCAACGAGGGATTGGATTTATTTTTCGAAATGAAAGGACAAGTGCATAGAGGATTTTTTTACCAATTAAAACTGTAGAAGCAACATGTTTATAGTTTAATCAAGTATGTAAAGATTCGTTTCCCTTGCTCTGAGACACCTGTTTGATCGTTGCAGCGTCCCCCCTATTTTCCTTTCCGGTCAACTGTGAGGTGAACTTTGAGAACCTGTCACTTTGTAATTGCTCCAGACTTCCAGATGGGGAATTCTTCCCCTTAATGGGATCATTTGGACATTAAGTCGAGTCCAGATTAAGAGCCACACTGACGTTATTATTCTTTCCAAGAAAATAAATCCCACCTTAAATGGGGAAGAGTGTCAAACCCTTCGGATGTAAATCTTTCTTGATTGTGAAGCGTCAGCTACGAGGGTGGATCATTGGCGAGCATTCCCACGATCAACTGGAGACTATCGGGGATATTTCTGAATAACTATTGGGTAACCGGGATCTTAAGTACACCAATGTGAAAATGAGAGGCGGAGTTTTGACCGCAGATAAAATTCAAGAATTTGGAAGGGAAATTGATTTGAGGGAGAGTTCGAAAAAGACTTCGAAGTTCTGAAATCTTCGGAAGATCGCCGTTTTGAAGGAAGTGGGAGATGCTTCGTGTGAGTCGGGCTTCTTCGTTAAGATCCACCCGATGATTATCGGTGGATCCGTTGAGTAGCCTGATGCGCTAACAGCTTGCTAGCGTTTCTTGTGAGGTTGTTTCTCCAAAATTAACCAAGAAACTATATATGTATAACTGTTAACTATTTGAAAATGATCAATAATATATACCTAGATGATAACGAGTTGATTTGATGTATATAAAGTTGTCTTTGAACGCTACTCTCTTATGTAATTGGACAGGATCAAGTCATTACAATCATCACTAGGAATTGTAATGCTTTTTGAAATGTAATAATTTTAAACCAATGATTATTTTGCAAATGAACAGTAATTTCAAAATTGTCTCATTTACAAAATAAAATACTACCAATCTCTCTCTCTCTCCCTATA